>JABFPM010001172.1:0-22023 GCA_022817325.1 Idris sp. 1 HC-2018 | reverse complement strand
AATTTTTTTTTTTTTTTTTTTTTTTTTCGTTATACTCACTAATAATGTTACTCAATAAGAACATCATTTACAAAAAATGTAAAACCTTTTCCGTGTGTGAATAAACTTTTTAATCTTATTTACTTGGCATTTCAAATTAATTTTATCGTAACCTAATTTGATAGTAGAGCTACAAAGTTTTTAAAAAAGAAAAACTATTATCAACTGAAAAATGAATTTAATTTTTAGGTGAGAAACCGACTTTGAGGTTTTAAATCAGTTCGATGATATGACATCAAAACAAGATATGTTGTGATTATGTTTACACGAACAACATGTGACGTTTTCGTCGTTTTAAGGGACAACTCTTTCCAGTTCCACGACGTCATGTAACTGGATTAACGGATTACTTTCAACGGAACCTTAGGCATCCGAAGATTGTGTGCGACGTGTGTTTACTCAGCATGCACGATGTTAGAGAATAAGGAGATTCCGGTAAAAAAGCGGATAGACTTTTCAGCTGAATACAACATAAGAAATGGCTTTGTCGTATGGAACTGGCACTTTAGCAATGTGTTTAAACAAATGTGTCTCAAAGAATCATGGCTTTAGCAATGTGTGACACATTATTTTACTTCGAACTAAGTAATAGTTAATTTTCTTAATCATGCTGGAAAAATAATAAGCTAAACTAGAAAAAAAATTATTTAATGAAAAGCAAAAAACTTAAACGCTTCTTGAAATTTCTCAAGATTATTTAGTTTTACCGACATGCTAATATATTTTAGAACGTAGATATACTAAAAAGTATTTTGATACAGAACTATTTTTAATGCTATTAAACGCTTATATAATTAAGAAAATAAACAATGAACTTAGTCTTTCTTATATAAGAGTATACTTTATCCTCATACACAATACATGATCATGATCAATACCACGACGATTTCAATTATTTCTAAAAACCGGTCATCGACCCCATTTACCTTCATAAAAAACGTTTTGACTACCGAATTATCTGGCATATGGCATAATATATTTCGATGTGAGCTCGTTTTTATAATCTGAAGTTCCAAATGAGCAAAAAAATATAATCAACTGAAATTGAATGGCCGAATATTTGATTGGCCTGATTGAAGCAGCCAATGCATTTGAGCACCTGGGCAAGTCATGCCATTGGCCACAACTTGACTTCCGGTTAGTGCGTAGCGGTCGACCAAAAAAAGAGAGTTTCAATTTTTTCCTTTATTTTTGCCGCGAAAAAGATCCGTCCAAACGCAAACGTAGACGTGGTCTTATTGCACCAAATACCAAGCCAGAAACGTGGTCACGGCACAGGAAGAAGGCAGGGGCACATCCGTATCGTGGTCAGAACCCGTGACCCCCTATGTGTATGTATTTTTCCACACAACGACAAACTGTTTCATGTGCGAAGCAACACACTGATAAAAGTGCGCGGTTTTATGAAGGATTATCTGTTGCCCTGCTGCATCTCTTCGACGTTAACATCTCCGCATTTCGTGCCATTTATGCAAATTCTGAGTTGCTGAGAAAGACAGCAAAACTCATCCAAATGATATACTTTTTTTCACACGCTCCAGTCTTTTACTGAACACTTATTCGCTTTGAAGCAATTTCACAAATAATAGTTTATCATCAATTTCAATGGTCAATTTTTACAACAGTTACTTATTTTCATTGAAACTGCCAGGGAAATAAAGGCATAACATAATGAAGCCAATTAATGATATTTCAAATAAAACTGATTTAAAAGGATTAATTGAAAAATTATTTCAGCATAAACTGTTTTATTTGATTGGTAAAATTATTTTATAAAAATTGTAATTTACATTTCAATGTCTCATAGTAAAAGTTTCTAGCTTATTTACATTCAGTTGTAAGGTTTACACTTCGAACAAACAGAAATAATTTTTACATCACATTTAATCTGTTGTAAATGTGTACTTGCAAAGAGAAATGCTATTTAATGGAAGTTTGATTGCTAAAGATTAATGTAATATGAATGATAGAAATGTGCATGACGTTATAAACGCAGTTGATCAGTAAGAAGCTGTGAACGTTAAAGAAGCAGAAATCAGAAGGGTGGCCAATTGCCTGTATAATATTCCAAGGGGTTGTGACTCGACACTTGAATCACTATAGTTCTATTTCTCAACATCGTTTTTATGCATTTGAATTTTATAACAGCAGAATAAAATATACGTGCTACATATTACATCACGGTGCAGTGTAATGAAATTGTATGATGTGAATATTTTTTCAACATATTTTCAAATATGCAAACAAAATTTTAATTGGGACGACTTCAAATGTAAACAATTTAAATTAATGAATTTATATTTGCAAATTAGCATTATAACTATTACTTCGTGTAATGTGAAATGTAAAACTACTTTGCCTACTCGGTTGCAATCAGAAGTAATAAATCGGTGAAAAATGATATTGTATTTAATTAAACCCATGCAATCTAAATTAGTTTCCTTAAATAATAATTAATGAACTTTGATAAAAATTGAATTATTGATTTTTCCAATAGTAAGAAATATGAGAAATTTCATGAAAACGATCAGTCTTTTTTTATATTTTTATATATTTAATTTTAATTGAGTATCTTATTATAACAGAAATGTTTATTTTACAAAATTCTTAAGCATTTTATTATTTTTAAATAAATATAAATGCGTGCAGACAATGATTATGCATTTTTTTGATATTTTAAAGTTCTTACACTTTTAGAAATGTTGATTTCTAACATGATATTTATTTGACTTTTATGTATATTTGAAATTCTATGCACGTATAAATATTTAATTAAAGTTTTTTCGTTATGTGAATTAGTTGAATTTTATTTCATACTTTCAATATATTGTACGATTTACTATAAAATAATTACAAAATAACTTCTTGTACAGAAATGGAAAATTAGTACTGCTTAGATGACAACAAAAAGATATAACAAGTGAGAAATATCAAAGCATTAAGCCTTCTGTTCTTTCATTAATTTTCATATCATGATATGCTTACTGATTTCTTGTTGAGGTTAAACGTTACATAGTTATAATAAAGTGATTCTTCATTAAGAGTTCATACGATATTATTAATCTTATTCATTTAAAAATATTTATGTTAGTATATATTCAATTTTTGTAAAACTATTTCATAATTATAAATTACAAGCATTTAAATCTGAATAAATAAACATGTTTATATCTTTATAAAAAAATACACATTTTTTTAAAAATAATATTTATTTATAAATAAATTGTATTCAATTTAAGAAATGAAATTGTTAGAATAATTGATTGTTTTAATTTTAGTAAATTCCAAGTTTCCTAATAAAACAAAAATTAACGATATTATTAAGTAAATGTTTTTTTTTGTACCTTCATGATTCTTATTTTAAGAATTTTACATAAGAAAGCTCTAATAACTTTAGCTTTTGGAAACGTAATGTATTTTTATCACATTAAGTATTTTCTGTTTAAGACACTCATTTTTCTGCTAATTGAACTTAAATGAGTTAAAATTATTAACGATGAAAAATATTATTATTTTTAAACATGTAAAATTATTCTGTAAATCTTATTAGTGATATTCAACTGGTTTTCACTGAGTTACAAGTGAAGTAACTTAAAATACACTATTTTCATTGGTTAACCGGGCAGTATTCACTTCTAAATAATTGAAAATTAGTTGAATTTTACTGGTTAAGTTTTACAGAGTACATATAATTTTTAAAATGTATGTGTTACATTAATGCATTGCAGCTTAACCATATTTTGCTGCATATTTAGTTGAAGGCTTGACAGTAATAAATATTTAAATTTTTAAGTTAAAAAATATATTAAGAAATAATTTTAAAATAGCACAATTGTTATTTTTACAATATTTTTATAAGTGATTATCTATGCACAGAAAACGGTTTTCACCTCAGAAAATAATTTAAATTAAACAAATTTTTTTTTTAAATTTAAAACTATTTATTAGACGTTATTATAATTAAATTTCCAAAACTTTGTCGTTATTAAATAGAACTGTATAAGAATTTGAACTTTGGAGATTCAAAGTATTTAACTATATTTAAAAAATATTGTTATATATCTACTAAAATATTTATAGTTAACTGAACTGAGTTTTAATGTGCAAAATAAAATATTTCTTTTAATATATTTATTTATAATTGAAAATCCATGTATGACAAACAGAATATACAAGATTTTTTATAAATAATATTTCAAATAAAACCCAATTCTATTAATTTGGGATCAATTTATTCAACATTTAAATAATATAATTTTAAGTATCAGTTCTCTTAAACGAAGTTAAATATATTACAATTATATACTGAACATAAATTTTGAATATAAGAAAACATTGTTGTATGATGCTTTGTAATACTATTTACAAATTATTGTCTATTATTAAAATCTCATTGAAAATAATTATAATTATCGTATATTATGTTAAAATTCTATATACTTTTGCAGATATTATTCTAGTTGTTAAATTACATTTTTAATTAATAAATAATTAGTAATTTTTAACCCATCAAATTACTTTATTAGTTGTTGAATTCACGTTCGATGGTTTATGCTTTAACATATTAATTTTATTTTGTAAGTCATGCGAATAATTTGAATTAGTAGTAAATTTAGCGCTAATAAAAATTATCAAATTATATTATGTAATATATGGATGAAATTAACTCAGTACCAATAATTATGTAGAACATAATACAATAATGAAGCACATTGTACAATCAATAATAATTATGATGTTTCACAGCAAAATTTAATCAAAGTTATAAAAAACATGCCTAATTCACTTAATTGAAATTATCATTTAAACATCATGTGTTTATAAAGCCATTATACCATGAAATAATATATATATATACTCGAAAGTATATTGACTGATAGTGTTTTCTGTTACTAAAAAATTAATAAAAATGTAAAAGTGAGTTCAGTTTTTGAAATTAATATGTTATTCAAGGGTAATATCAATTTTTATATACAGCTCAATGAAATCATTTTTTGGTAATAATTTATGAAATTTAAAAATTTAACATAATAAAACTTTGTTTTACTCTATATATAAATGCTAAAGTTTTTTTTTTATATTTTGTTGAATGATTTATCTTAAATATAATTTACTAATATTCTTTATATGAGATATATTTTCCTACTTTCTATTTCTTTTTTATGTTGCGAATAATTATTGGAAATAATAAATTTTCACCTATTTATTCGAATACTTGAAAGTTACAATTTAAGTCAATCTGGATAATGGAACAAATTATTTTAAATTTATTTTAGCCACACCACTGTATGTTGAAAATTACCTGAACTTGTTCTGTTTTTGTATTAGCGGCCACCCAGGCCTCAGCGAACGTCTCCATTGCGCTCTGAAAATCCATGCCCTTCTTATCAATTATTCCCGGACTCGATTGCTTCCGCCATGGCTCGCAAAATCGAACAGGTGCCGCGGCAATTTCAAACGTTCAAATTGAAAGTTCGAGTTAGTTCTTCGGAATATTTTCCTTCCCGCATCACAAACGTTTCCTCGACTGATCAATCACCGATTACGATCACATGGCACATCACAAACTGCAAGGTCCAACCCTTCTTCATCACATCATTTTTTTTCTCACAATGTTCTTTTAAGTTCGCCGACTTGAACGTCACTTAACACATTTGATTACAGTCACATACGTCAATTATTTAAATAATTTTTTTATTTAATTTTTATTTACAGAATTGAGAAAAAATTGGCAAGGAAATTTGTCAATTCGCGGTTTGAATGAAGTTTGACAGATTTGAAATTTACCAAGTTTTGTTGTATGTTTGTGTATGGATACGCGGATTTTCAGATCTGCGGAAAGTATAACAGCGAAGAGTGTGGCATGCAACCGCGTATGCATTGTACGGCATTCAAGCCGCGACTGTGCGTGCTGAAGCGTCGCGGCGCGCGTTCTGCCCCGCTGACGCCCTACCCAGTAGTCGGTCGAGTTCCCCAACACCCCACCAACTTTCTTCGGATGAATCTCCCTTCGACGTTCGACGCCTTCCTCTTCTCGGTGGCTGCCAGCTTACCCTCTACCTTAGTTGGTTCTCTCCCACCTTCTCATCCCCGTTTATTCCGTGCTCTCTCACGGTCCATCCTCTCCTCCCAATCGTTTATTCTCCACCTACAACCCTTCGCCTACCTGTGAGCCAAGCTTTCGCGTTCTTCTGCTATCTGATGATTTATCCGCGCATCGCGACACCAGCAAACAAAAAGTTACATTCTTCAAGTTATTTCTGACACTTCGATAAGAACGTGGTATTCAATTTTTTTAAGTTTTTAACACAAGAATAGTGTTACGCGAAGCGCGATTCATAGCACAGAAGAGAGCCGGTACAAAAGAAAAACTAATAAACAACGAAAAAATGTGAAAGAAAAAGTTGAAAAAAAGAAAGAAGGTCCCGGTTAAGGCCCTGGAAAGGGCGATTAATTATTTAATGCGAATAAGTTATAGAAACCCTGTATTTGTACCTTATTATATCAGTAAAACTTTAATCGCGATTATCTCCGATATTCATTTTTCTTGTTTCTCCAACATCTATTTTAATTATAAAGAATTTTATCAACAATTAACTAAAAAAAATACCTATTTTTCGTCTATTTTTTAACTAGTTTTTAAATAATCATCGTAACTTTTTTGCTTTAAATGATATCAAAATTCCGTCTAGACAAATTCTTCCTCACGTTTTTATGAGCATTTCAAAAGAAAAAAAGGGAATTTGGTTAAAAATTACGGCACCTGCACTGTTTTGAAAAAAGCCCTATTTTCGTTTGTTATTAACAAATAAATAAATAACAATTGTGTTTTTCAATTATATCACTATGTATCTTCGATATATCATTCTCAAGGATTATAATGCAACAAAAATTATGCAAATTGATTAATTTTTACCAGTTTTAGCATTTTCACTCGGGTGTCCCCTTAAGAGGAACCTCCAAAGAAATAAAAAATGCATTGAAGCAACGTTTAAATTATGCCTTAGTATTCATCGATGTTCATCGGTATGTCCCCTTATGTTTCGTCAGTTAAATGTAACCATTTTTTTAAATAATGCCGTGTTTTAGCTTTCCGCAAATTAGAGATTTTATTAATACGTTAAAATTAATCCTGAAATCGTAAACTATGTACTTCGATATTTCATTTAATAAAACTACATTTACCCGAGTAAAACTTTATATATGGCTCCATCTATGGGCCATATATGTCCCATTTATGTTTCATGTATGCACCATATATGAATTTTTACACGGATAATTGTTTAAATTTTTGACAAAGTTGTGTCATTTTGAAAATTACGTGACTTTGGAAAAAATGGTTTTAATTGTGTTATAGGCATTTTTTCCAAACACTTAGTTTCCAAAATGGCATAAAATTGTCAAAAAATTAAATAATTGCATGTTTTTTTAATGAGAGATAAATGTATTTTAATGTGTTTTTAATGTGTCAATCGAATTTCAAATTCGAGGAAGGCAAAAACATTATCTTATTTTTTTTAAAAAAATAGCTACCGTGTGAAATATATACTCGTGTAAGATCGTCAATTTCTCTCACTAGTTAAGTATAGTGCTTTATCTAACGAGAATTGGAGGAGTGTTTTATTTTCTACTGTTTTTCGGTGGTGTACATTTGTGGTTAAGCATGAAAATTCCCATATACGGAATCTAGCATTTTTCCAACCGTAGACAGTGGGAAAAGAAGCTACTTTTTAAATAAATTATATTTTTTTATAAAAATTATATTGTTGCCAATTATGTTTATGAACTCATAACTTTATGAAAATAATCTAATTAAAAGCAGGTTCAATTGTTTTTTACCATTTTAATGGAAAATATAAAAACTAACATTTTTAAATTATGATTTAATTTTTTTTATTGTGATTTTGAATGATACTAATGGAAATTTGAACTTTTAAGTAAAAGAGCGAATATAAATTTGAAAGAACTCTTGAAGGAGTAAAATAAATAAAATTACCCCTAAAAAGATCAAAAAGGGTTAAAAACAATGTTAAAATAGTATAAAATAATGTAAAAGATACGTAAAAGTAATGTAAGTCCAATGTGAAAGTTGAAACACAAAAAAATTAAATGAATGATTCATGTAATAGCAATGTAAAAAATGTGTTAAAATGATGTAAAAGTAATGTAAAAACCATATAAAAGTCACGACAAATTGTGAAAACGATGAACTTGCGATTGTAATAATATGAAACGGAAAAATGTTGTACAAGTTTTGTAAATGTGTGCATGTTCAACCGAAAAACGATTGTAAACATTATACATTACTCATTTTCAACTTTTATCAGGTTTTTAGAATTTTTTTTTATAAAGCTAATTAAGTCTCGTTTTTTATTATAATTCCATTTTTTTCACTCTTGGCAATAATATTGGTTTTACATTGTAGGCTCTTTTTAAAAGTGCTTATTTTGCAAAATTATATTTAGTTTTTCCATTATTAAGATACCTGAAAAAAAACAAATTAATTTTGCAAATAATCATTTTTTTGACGTGGAAAAGTTATGTCTTTTCCACCAAAAAGCAATCACATCACTGCAATGTCAAAACCGTTGCCAAACCGTTGCTTTCCATTTTTGCTCGGGGGCCGTCAGTTAAAACCTTCTTTGCGGGGCACAGCTCCAGAAGGTTCTCGAGCGTTCATGATGTTACGAGCATATACAAACACGAGAGTGAAAGAGAGCGACACGTTCACGACAAAGATGGTCTCGTATGCGAGCGAAGATGTACGCTCTCTTTCTACATTTTGTCAGGTTCACAAACGCCTGGTTTCTCGCGCGCGCTTACCAGCGCCGTGTTTGATTTTGACTCTCAATTTCAAAAGGTTTCAATTTTAAACAATACACCTAAAATATTATATTATTTGTATTAGTTGAACGATATTTAATTAGAAAAAATTGTCTGACTGTATTATTTTAATATCAAAAATAAATTAAAATTAATCAATTAAAAATATCTGCAAAAAGTTTTTTTTTGTTTACAAATTAAGCCTAATTTTCAATTTTTTCAAGAGATTGTATTATGTATATCATGAACCATTAAAAATTCACACAAATTTATTTTTACCGGTCTTAAAAGTTGCAAAAAATATTAATAATCTAAAAAAAACCCTGGTGGTTTGCTTTAACAGCAACTCTTAATTTTTACTAATTTCAACGGAGAGAAGTAAATTGTGTTAACTTGGTTTTAGGGTGACCAGGCATTTCGATCAGGCGGGTCATGATTATTGACTGTTGTCCCGCCATCCACATTTATTTGGAAATGTCCCAAGTTTTATTATGTCATCAACAAGATATGTATTTTGTGTTTAAATATTTGTGTTTATTTCTATTTATTCCCTGAAATTTCAAATTTAACACAACCACAGTATTTTGTTCAATTATATTTTGACATTAAAGGTTTAGAATAAGTATTTACTCTACTTTTGATATATTTTATTTCTTTTACGAATTATAAGGAAGTCATGATAGAATTATCGTAAGAATCTGATATTTTGTAGGCATTTGAGCAGGAAATCAATAGATAGTATGTGGAAATAATTATTAAAAAATACTTTTTGTGTGAATTGTATTTTGATTTTGCTATAATTTTATATAATACGAAAATTCAATAGATTGCATTTTTTCATAGCAGGTTTCTTTTTGTAATCTTTAGAAAAGAAACGAAAAAATTTAAACAAACATTTTTGTTTTAAATGTTTATTTGTTTTGTTTTAAACATTTGAGTTTTTCAATTATTTCCTTTCCTGTTGTTCCTTTTTGTGGTGATTTCACTTTTAAGCAGATGTCACAGGCTTTTATGTATTCTGCTACGTCTTTTTATATTCCAGGCTAGTAGTATTTCTGTGTTACTAGTTCTGTGTTTTGTCCACTTCTAGGTGTCCCAAGTCGTGTGTTGTTTGCGGGGCATGATATTCTAGTACTTTTGGAGAACTAGTTCCCAGACGTTGAAGTCCTCTATTATTTGATCTAGAAAAGGGCTCGAACGATGGCAGTATAGTTTCCCCTGTTATACACCAGTTGGAGAGTATCTTTGGATTCTCTACGACCGTTTGCAATTTACGAAAGTACCATTCGTCTTTTGTTAATTGCAGTGTTGCAATCGGACTTGCGTTTTTTTGGTCTTTGCACTTTCTCGAAAGAGCGTCAGTCGCTTTGTTTAGTGCTCCTTTTCTGTATTGAACTTCAAAATAATATTCCTGAAGTGCCAGGGCCCATCTAGCAAGACGTCCATTTGCATCTTTTAGTTTATTTAAATAGGTTTGACTACTGTGAATTCATAACTTTCCAAGTAGTAGCAGAATTTCTTGATAGACATTTTACTGCCAAAAATTTGCGTTTTAATTTCGGTGAAATTTCGCTCTGGGCGATTCTACTTGGAAAAGCTACCACTCACTCTACTCCTTCTATAGTCCGAGTTAAGACAGCTTCTAGTCCGAGTGCACTGGCGTCTGTTTGCAGACAGAATGGCACCGTGAAATCGGGTATTATTACATAGATATGAATTTTTATGTTGACATCAATTGTTTGCCGCGGATAGCAGACTAGTGGTGTATACGGTAACAACGGTCGAGTGGTTACCCTTTCTCCATTTGTTATATTTTTAATTTTTACTTTAGCAGGTATCCGGGTACGAACCTTAAGTATTTGGGGTTTTGCATTTTTCTGCGGCGATTTTTTACTATCCGCTAAATTGTTTTGCACAATTTTAAATTTGCAAAGAGGCTCGTACCGTGCTACTATCAATGCAGCTGTTTCTCGAGCTTTTCTTCCAGGGCGTCTTCTAACCATTATTTTTGCTGATATAGTCCCGATAATAATATTATTATTGTGTAATAAAATTCATATTCATTATTAAACATGTTCTAGGCCCTGAAAACCTTCTGCTACTGTCGACGAGCGCCATCCTCCGTGCTGTTTGAACTCGGTAATGTTGGCACCAGCGTCAGCCAAAAAAGTGGCTGATGTGCGTCGGAAAGAATATTCTGTATAATTATCAGCATTTTCGAAGTTAAGATATTTGGCTATGTGTTTTGTTGAAACAGATGCGACTCTGTTTTTTCCGACGTTTTGGATAATACATTTATTTTTTCTGTAGCCAACAAAAAATCTCAATGTAGTAGCCTTGGCTGGTCTCAGTATACTGTACTGTTTCAAAATTTTATAAAAATTATCGCTGATGGTGAAGGACCGTGGTTTCTTTGTTTTGGTTTTAGGTATCTGAACGACATAATTTCTGTATGAGACTCCCAGCTCGTCGCTGAAATATAGCCGTTGAAAACTACCCGCGGTTTGGTTATTCTGTAAAAATAACCTAGCGCAATGGAAATGTCCCCGAACCGAAATGACCGGTGGTTGATTCATCCCTCACGTCCAAGGAGGTGAAATCCACCGGGTTACAGCTAATGACCTGAAATTTAATTTTGAAACAAAATTACATTATTTTTTGGATAAATAAAATTTGGGGGGGGGGGGGCGGAGCCTTTCCTAGTCAGAAGCATGATAAAAAGATTTTAAAAAAATTATTAAATAACATTCTAAAATAAAAAAAAAGGATTTAAGTTTAAATAAAAAAATATTAAAATAATCAGTCACTTCTTGGATGTAAACCGTAGAAAAGCCGACGAAAGGATGGCCGCGCGAGCAAATAAGCTCGCTATTATACAGGGTGTTCATTTTATCTGAAGACATAGAAATATCTCGAAAACTACCCGTCGGATTAAAAAAAGTGGGTAATGAAATTTGTTGGTCTTGACGGGGGACATCCAATGATACCAAACTCGACCCCCCACTTCCACCCCCTGGAGGTAGCGGAGGGGGGAGTTATAAAACTTAAAAAGGAACCCCCATTTATTATTGCAGATTCGGGTTCCCCAGAAAAAAATACCCCAATTTAATCTACGATTAAAGCGATTTCGGTCACAGATGGCGCTGTAATTGAATAACCAAACCGCGGGTAGTTTTCAACGGCTAACTACAGAGCGCGGGGTTAAAATTGGCAATTTGTTAAATTTTGGGTTTTATTAATGGGCCGGTCTGATTATCTCAGATCAGAGTTTTCCTCAATCGAAAATTTATTTTTATTTTATGTTTTGGTTTGCCATTCATTTGCCAGTTGCTTCAACCGAGAATTAACTGCCGTTAATTTTCGTTGACCAGAACTTAGCATGGCGAGCATTGACCCCGAATTTTATAATTTTTTTTAAAGACCAATATTTTTATACTTTCGACATAAACGGAGGCAATTTACCCAATGAAAGGTTCAATATGAACGTTTCAGGCCTTATTGGCCGAAATTTGTCATAAATAATAACCCAAATTCAAGTTGCAAGTTGGCACTAAGTGCTCAGGCTGTTGTATGAGAGAGAGAGACGGCAATCAGTGGCGTTCACTCAACCGAGAGCGAGATGGTATTATATTTCACAAACGACTTTTCAAGCGCCGGAGTTCTTTTCTATTTCTCAGAAGAGAAATAGAATTCACTGTTATTTTAATTTTATATTAACTTTTCGGTATTCAGGGCCGAACCTGGCGGGCCAGCATTGTATAAAATGGAACGGACTCACTACATTTTTCGTTGGCTTCAGTCAGCGGGGCCGGCCACCCTGACTCCATTTCTTACGGGGTGATCCTGGTACTTTATCCCAATTTCCTTCCGCACGTTCACTCTCGCCACAATTTTCGTTTCCTCTTTTTAAAGAAAAACCTTTTTTTTCTGTTCCGTTTCCATGTTCAAAAACCAAACTGCGTTTTTAAAATTTTTCGCCTCACCGCCTTTTCCCAAATTCTCCTCTCTCTCCGAGAACTGCTGCCCTCTTTCGGACTTTTGTGTCCGGACCCGCGCTACCTTTCTGGTATTAGTGACGAGTCAATTACATGCTAAATTCACCCGTCAAATAGCATATTATTTTGTAATCAATTCATTATTTTTCTTTAGTGTATTTTTAGTTTAACTTTAATTTAACTTTAAATTTCCTTATAGATTTTGAACTATAAAAGATATGAATTTTTAGATTATAAGCAGTTATTGAGATCATCTCAAATCGTGAACTTCTACATAGTTATATTATTAATAAATTAGAATAAGAGTATTTTATTGTAGGTTAACATACAATTATTTTATTTTTTTAAAAAAATTATTACATTTAAATAGTAAAATTGACATCAATCTTCCTAGCATTCTTACGTTCAAAAAACATCTGATGAAGAAAAAAATGAGCTAGAATGCGTTTAGATGTCATTTTCTAGAGTCGTAGCAACTCATAAATACTGTTTTATTTGCGGATCAAAAGAAAATATTATTAGCATGCCGTTAGATGCTCGAAAACAAACATTTATGAAGAGTAAATTTTTATTCCTAAAGGTAATCGGTGTTGCTCTTCTTACTTAATCACCAATCGTTTTTATGAAGAAGAATTGTAAAATCTTCGTATAATTTCAAACGTAAGTTACATTGACGTTGAAGAACTGAAGTCTTTTATCGACTATCTTACGGTAAACTGCAACTCTAATATTAACGATGAAGATGATAATTAACGTTTTCCGAAGAAAACCTTCGTAAATTTACAAGTAATAATAATATTATGTATGTAATAATATTAAACATGTCTTACATAATCCGTTTTTTTTAATTATTAAAAACTATTTAATTATTTTAGGCTTAACACGGGAGCAATTAATTGAACTTAAAGATATGATGGTATCTATTAGAAATTCCAAAATTCGAAATGTTACTCGATTGCTCGTAACATTTTTGTTAAAATTAAGGAGTGGTAATTCAAATAGTCTAATTTCCGCTATTTTAGGTCTGCAAAATGAACAGCAAGTACCAGAATACTGCAAATCGGTCATCAATTCTTTGGAAAAAGATATATTACCGAAGCATTTTGGAATTGCTACGATTTTAAGAGATTAACCAATACATTGTAAATGTATCTTTTTTTGCTGAAAAATTGTTTAACGTAGATGGAAAACTTGTTTTAAACTTTGATGGAACCTATATACATCAACAAAAAAGCATCAATAATGAATATCAAAAAAAGTCTTATTCTGGATAAAAAAAAACCACTCTGTATACCGTTTACAATTTGTACGACAACTGGCTACATCGTAGAAACTCTTGGATTTTATCTTGCAACCGAAAATGATGCCTCAATAATGAAGGACGTTCTAGAAGATCCAAATGGTTTAAAAAGTATATTGCAAAAAGTGACATTTGTGTTGTGGATCGCAGATTCCGAGACGTCAAAGATTATTTAGAACAACAAGGATATAAAGTATTTATGCAAGTCTTTGAAGATAATTGTAAGTTAAATAACTAAATATTAAATATCTTAGAACTTTTTTTGAACATTCAAATCCGTATTTAAAAATATCTTTTTCATTAAAACTGTTGATTATAGTAATTGTTTTGGTTTATTTAGGAAAACGAAGTCAGTTGGCGACTCAAGAATCTAATGAATAACGAAAAGTGACAAAAGTACGCTGGATAGTAGAGGCAGTTCACGGTATTTTAGGCAAGAAATACAGTCCTTTACACTAGCAATTAGACAATAAACTTTTGTCTAAAGTAAAATCATTTTGCCGCATTGCCAGTTTTTTAAATATTAGGTGTACAACTTTGCTTCTGCCGTTTTTTAATAGATAGCTTTAGCGTTAGCTGAAAATTGAAAATAAACACATTTATATGGCCTACAATAAGCTTAGTTATTTGTCATCATAAATCAATCAAAACATCAATAAATTTACGATCAAACTGTAAATTTATATTTGAATGAAAATGTCAGTTTTCGAGCCTAATTTTCGTAATTTTCGGGAGGTTAACTTAAAATTTATAAAAATCTAAAATTGTTGCAAAAAGACCGAAGTCCAAGGCAGCCAAAGCAGGAGTCCCGGGGAATTAAAAATTATTCCCCTTGATGGCTCGCCGCTCCAGTCTTTCAGCAATAATCCCTCAATTTTTGGGATTCTTGTCGGTCTATCGCTCGTTTTCTTGCAGGCTAAGTTGCCTGTGTTGGAGTAAGAGCGCTTATTAGAATTAGCGAGAGGACCGACGGAGACCCCAAACCTACTTTTGAGTAGCGTGCAAGAAAAATTAAAAAAAAAAAGAATTTTATCGAACAACTTTTTAGACTTTTCATTAGACTCTGGGGTAATCTAAAATTGGTTAATTATACAGCCCTGTTAATTTTTAGACTAGTATAAGTTTTTTTCGGATAAATATAAAAATCGATAATTAATTATAATAATTTTGGTTCCTTAAATTAAATTTCGTGGCTCCTGTTCGGCTACTTTGGAATGTAAAAATTATACAATTTTACAATATATATAAAAATAAAAAAAAAATTATTAATCTAAGATCATTCTGTTACTTTAAAATTCTAAAAAAACAGTTACGATTTCTTACGATACATAAAAGAACATTACATTACGTCTAAAAATTCTGCTATTACGCAAGTAATAGACATTTTTGATTGGTGGTTCCTCATTGATTATATTTACAAATTTAAATTTGTATTACGAATTTATAAATTAATAATAACAATTTAATAAATAATTATTTGTTTCAATGATTACGATTAATTAAATAAATATTTTTAACTTATAAACTGTAACATTTTCTACGATAAAGTTTAGGGATGCCTCCGTTGACTCGATTTTTGCAATATATTGGACAGAATTTTGCGCACCCCTTGATTTAAAATTTTCGCAATAAGTTATCTGGTCATAAGTTGAGCTTATTCCAACAACCTTCAATTAAGAAAAAAAAAAAATTTAGACAAAAATATTAAAACTGATTGTTTTTCAGACATTATTACTACAAAATGTCCGGCATTTACAGATATGTTTTTTTTTTTTAAATTCAACCCACGTTTCTCTATACGACTCCGAATTTGAAATATTTATTTCTTTTTCATTCGTACACCATAACTTTCTTCTCTTAGATACAACGTAAAAATGAATTTATGAAGAATTTGTAGTGAGTAAAAATTTAGTAACACAATTGAAACTTCACTTCCCTGTTTGGTATAGTTTTTTGATGAATCCTGATTTTTTCCTTCGCTGCTGTTTCTCCTGAAAATAAATTTTTATTGAAAAATAAAGTAAACAGATTTTTTATTTGTATTCTATATGTTATTAAAACAATACCTTTTTTTGTATTTATCATTTTTACGTATTACTATTTTATCTATAACTGAAATAATAATTTATGTTAAGAAGTTTAAACAAATATAAAACAAAAATTAGTTGCAATTAAATAGCAACTTCAAAAATAAAAGTTCTTATCTATAAAAATAAAAAACAAAGATAACAAAAAAAAGACATATTGCAATAATATTGCGATAAAAATGATGTTTTCATCTTTGTAAGAACATGACAAATAAATCGCAAAGAACCAGAAACTTCAGGTAATCTTATACTTTTTTAGTGGCAATCTTGTTGTGAGTTGTTTCAATGTGTGAACTATCTAGCGAAATAATTGTAGGCGACTTGAGTTTTAAAAACTTGTTATCGACTGCTCAGCATAGTCTGAAAAATCATTTTTTCCACTAGATGGCTCACAAAAAGATTGCCACTAAAAAAGTATAATATTACCTGAAGTTTCTGGTTCTTTGCCATTTATTCGCCATGTTCTTGCAATGATAAGAACATTATTTTAATTGCAATATGTATTTTTTTGTTATCTTTGTTTTTATTCTTATAGATAAGAAAATTTATTTTTGAAATTGCTTTTTATTGCAACTAATTTTTTTTTTTAAATTTCTTAACACAAAGTATTATTTAAGTTATAGATAAAATAGTAATATGTAAACGTTATAATAACGAATACATTATTTTTTTGTTATTTATTCATTAACAAAAAAATTCTTAGGTTTTTTTGGCGCGAGACTTTTAATTTTTTTTTTTTTTTTTTCAAAGCTACAAGAGAAAGTACGTAAGATCTTACGTTTGTACTGACGCTAATTCCATAAATATGTCATCACATAAGATCTAACTAGATAACTTACGTAAGTTCTTACGTTTTGTTTACACCAGATCTCACTTCATTTTTTTCAATAGGGTAGATTCAATGAAATTTCATTTTGTTTACTTACTACAATCTCACTACACGCTGAAACATTTTTTTTGTTACACTGATTTTCCGAGATTAGCTATTTGCAGCTCTAAACGTTTAAAAAATTTATAAAAATAATTATTTTTATGATTTTTTCTACAAACAACAAAGTCAAATTCTACAGCTGATATTCACAACAAACGCCATGATTAGAAAAATGTCTGCTTTTTGTCACTTTCATTATTTTTCAATGAAAAAACGGGGGAGATTACGGAGCTTTTTGTGATAATTTGTATACTGGTTCTAAATACGTATTTTTTTCCAACAACATTCAAGAATCGCCTGATTATATTTTTATGCATGAAAGATGTTACTTTATCGAAATATTCAGGTAAATGGGACAAGGTGTCATTTCGGTACTTTTTAAAAACATTTTTTATCTATATAATTATTCGAATTTTATGATAAACCTATATCAGGCCATTTTCTCACTTCTCAATTACATATTGTTGCAATTTTTCGAAAGTACGTACATTAAATTTGGCTCCGTAACCTCCCCCGTTTTACAAGTGAAAAATGTGGTTGATATATCGCCTTAAGGCGATATGTCAGTCGATTACAAAGTGACTTTCTTTCTCACAAGTAAATTTCTATAGTTCTGTCTCTTTCCCACTTATGTTACTAATATGTCGCCTTAAGGGTCAGTCACATTTGTAGGAAAGAGAGAGACACCCTGAAATTGACTGACATATCACCTTAAGAGTCTCAGCGGCTATTCGTGTAAATGGTGCAGATGTAGAAACGGAACTGAACGAAAATAAAGAAAAAACATAACCTTATTGTTTTTTTGAGTGTATTAGCGTCATCTCTTCACGAAGCCAGCGATCTGGAAAGTAGCGACATTTTTGGTCGACCACGGAGCAGATGTTAACGTAAAAGACAGTGACAAATAACCCTTCTTCATAGTCCTCTTAATAAAAAATACAATGTTCATTATTGATTGAACTTGGTGCTGACACAAATGCCAAATCTAAGTACGATATTATGACATTTTTGCAATCCCCCATTGGTGTAAAAAAATGATATTTATTAAACAAAATTTGTTGAAAAAATGAATTGAAAGCATTTATAAAAGCATACCTTTAAAAGGTAAAAACAACTCCAAAAATCTATTATATAAAATACTCAAAAAAAATATATTTCTCTTACTTAGGGCTGCACAAATTATAATTCATTATTAAATAATAATAATAATAAATAATAAACAATTAAGATTTATACAAATTCGTTGTACTTTAAGAATTTAACATAGTCAGTAATATCATTATAATTAACAAATAATTTAAATTTCTAAAGCTTCCATCTAATTCCATATCAACAATAGATATATTATTTTTTATTTTTAAAAAATAGTATTTTCATGACAGAATAAATAAAAAATTGTTTGTCATTATTTCTACATTTTCAAAGATTTTGACCAATTTGACCATGTGGTCAAAATCTTCTCGGTCAATTGACCAGATTTTGACTTGACCGTCAAAATTTGTGCAACCTTACTCTTACTCAAAAAGGAATTATGTGACATTTCAAAAAAAAAAAAAAAAATGTAAAATCATTTACATCAAAAAGGTGAACACAACTAGTCTAATTTATAATAGATTGCATATTAAAATAATAATAAGAAATGTTTAACTGTAAAATCTCAATTAAACTTCACAAAAAAAAGATATGACATGATATAATGAACCTAGATTACATTAAAATTTGATTTTGAAAAAAACTTATGACAAAGATGTTTCTACCAAAATTATTTCTAAAAAAAAGATACGGAAGCCTAAGCACCTGTTTTCTTTCGAAGTACTAAAATTGAACAAAAAATTCGACAAACTTTTTATTACTAATAAAAAAATTAACAAAAATAAACATTTTATTATTTTTACGTAAACAAGAATGAACGAAAAAAGATAATTGTTTTGTTATCTTGTAGAAGGACGGGCGGCCAGACTTTTTTTCTAGAAATAATTGTGGTAAAAAACAATTTTGTCATACGTTTTTTTTTAAGTCAAATTTTTATAATCTATATTAAATCATATTTTTTAATAAATTTCTAAAGAAAGAAATTAATTTGTTAAACTACTAAATTTTTACGATCATGAATTCCATTGATTCGCTTAAAAATATATTTCTAGGCTCATTATATAATTTCACACCTTTTTTGTAAAATTTAATTGAGTTGTTATAATTTAACTTTTTTTTATTGTTATATTATTATTCAATCTACTACAAATCAGACTCGTTTTTTTACCTTTTGAAGGTAAATGATTTTACATCTTTTTTGTGAAGTTGAACCTAGTTTTTTTCTGTTTAATTTTTGAAAGATATATTTTTTTAGGGATCTTTATAAAATGCATTATTTGGGGAATTTATTATACTGCTCTAACATCTTTGTCTTTACCTTTTTAAGGTAAATGATTTCATACATTTTTCGTGAATTTCATATACTTAGTTATAGGTAGACAAAACTTATTAATACTAAAATTAAAACATCTAAAGCAAGAATGAGTTTATTAGTATATCCATGTCGAAAGCATTGGGAGGCGGAGCAATTGTTTGTATGTGCGTGGAATGAGTAGGAATAACCTCATAGAGATGAATTGTTAAATTATAATCTAATAAAAGCTTTTTCAGTGTATGGTTACAGTAAATGTTTCTCTAAACTATATTTCTTAAAATATATCAATATAAATCAAATTTAAGTTTAATCTTTTAACGTTCGTAACGTATAATAATTTATTCGTACAACTTCTGAATCTAGTTGTTAAAATCTTAAAAAAATCTCATCTCAATGAGCGGCATTATATTGCAGTAAACTCAAATAATTTCTCAGTTAAATGCGATGTATACACATAAACCGAAGGAATTCGTATTAAGCATAAAGATCGCAGTGTTGCTACTGAAAGCTGTATCTGAAATGCAAGCGGCAACTTTAGACGCTTCCTCCTTTAACTACATTCGCCAACAACATCTGCAGCATCCAGGGTATCAAGACACTTGGTAGCTCTTTCTCTTTCATTAACCCTCTCTCAGAGTTTCGCTCTCTGTTTTTCAATCTCCCTTCATGCTTCTGTGTAGAAAGCTACGATATAACGATTCCATCCAAGAGTAAAGTGGAGAAGGGAAACGGAGAGCCGGATGAATGCAGCAGCAGCAGCAGTCGAGAGGGAAGAGGATTGCAATCTGTGTGCAAAACGTCGTGGAATTCCTAGGCAGCGTTGATTCCAGAGTTTGGTCCTGGAGGGTTATGTTATCAGCGTTGTTCGTGTGCTCAAAGAAGGAAATCGCTAGGGCGTGTCGTACAGGCGTTTCGTTGAGCTTACAGGCGGAGCTTTTGAGGAACGCCTTCTCGCCAAGCTTTTCTGCCCCGAACTTCTAAAACCATGTACCAAACCTTCTCCTTCGATGGACTATCCTGAGCCCCACTTTCCTTCTTCCCCTCTTTTCCTAAACTAGTTTTATCGGTGTCTGAACCAACCGAGCTTCTGTTGTTTTTTGTTCACCCATTTGACCTGGTGGGGGCTTCAAGTTTAAGGCACTCGTGTAGAAAGATATCACCCAGGTGGGGATGCCATGGCGAAATACGTGGGTAACGTATGCACGGAGCTAATTTGTCGGAGCTTTGTGAGCTTTTCACGCAAGTTATGAGAGCCACGAGAGATGCATCAGAATGACCCTACAGCCGATGAATATTTTGACTTGTGCTTTTGCAAACGTTTTGCTCAATGAACACTTACAGCAAGTTCGTATATAACTGAAGAGTATAAACAGATACTTTTAATAAACTTGTTGAACTATGCCATCTATTTTTTTATTTATACAAAATGTCAGTTAATTCTAATTGGTTGAAAATTAAGGCTTTTTCAACTTTTAATTTTCAATACGATGAATTAAAATGTATTTGTAATAATTCTGAGAACCAAAATTATTTAGATATTAACAATAAAATTTTAAGTAAGTATTATATAAAGATAATTATTTATAAAAATAGAAATAATTTAAAAAAAAAACATTTATAACTTTTAAAAATGCTTAAAAATTGGCAATTTATAAATAAAATTACATTTTGCAAGTATTAATATTTTTTTAAGTGTATGTTTATTATTATACCATTATTATTATGTTGATCTTTCAATTAAGTTTAGTACATGATTAGTAATATTTTAGTTTCATTACAACTTATTTAAGCTTACACTTGATAAATTGGATTTCAATAATTTGCGAAAATACTTCATTTTATGTAATACGTAAACCTTAATCTATACCACAAAATTTATTATCGTTCGAATATGTATTGTGTTTATAAAGTACCTATTTAAACAATACGCACGACAAGAAAGTGAATTAAACTTTTCCCGAAAAGCAAGCTTGATAGAATAATGCGATTATTTGAAAACAAACCACGAAGTTCGATCTATATGTTCCATGTGTGGTTAGAATGCCAAGCTACAAATTGAAAACCATTCAGCAAATCTCCTAGGTACTCCAAGTGTTAATAAATTCCGGTTTATGACAGAGCAGGAGGGTCGCGTTATGGATCTTTGAGTATGGGTCCTTTGCATTACGTATAAAATCACTATGTAAACGCTTCCGTATATAAAGAAGAGCTTGTTTCGTGTATGCTTTGTATCATACAGTGGTATACACGCGGATTCTAAAGATACTTTTAAAAAACTGATTTAAATTTATTTTACGAGACTTTGAATTAAAATTGTCACTATTATCAATAAGCCTAATATGTTTTAATAATTACTAAAATTCAAGTAAAATGAAAAAAAAATTCGCGTATTAAATTAAATCAACTAAGATATATTTTCAAATGTTTCTAAACGAACTAAT
>JABFPM010001171.1:0-22024 GCA_022817325.1 Idris sp. 1 HC-2018 | reverse complement strand
ATTTGGAATTAAATTGTAGCGGAATGTTACATTCGTATCTGTTACGTTTTAGTTGGAAAATAAAAATGTTTGGAGCGCTGCTAATTGGTTCCAAATTTTTGTCTGAACACGGTTTATAAATATTACGAGAGGAATTTTAAATTGAGTCCGGCGGTCTTCTTTTTTAGGCAACCATTTTATTGATCACTGTTAACTTGATTAAAGTTTAAATTGCCGGCAAAATATAAATTTGTTTATATTATTATCTGGATGATCAAAAGTTTTTTCTTATAATTGTTTTATTTTTTGAAAAATTTTTTATTATAGTCTGTATTTTTGGTAAAATAATTTTATTTGTGAAGTAATTAATAGTTAACTTAAACATTATTCAAACTTAAAAATTTCGATAAAATCAAGATCGTAAATTGTTGAATTACAAAAATCGATAAGAGTAAGTACTTAGTTCAATTTTTAGGATATATTCATTTTTTTAATTGTAATTTTTTTAATATTTGATAATTAACATGTCTTGTGTTTTTATAACTTAAACAAAAGTAAACGGTGCAAAAAGACTTTTTTAATAGTGGAACCTTGAAAAAAAAAAATTAACGATGAGCTAGTTCATATATCAATACATCGACACATTCTAATATAAGAAAGTTTTTTTGTCTTTGAATTGTACCCATGTGACTAATTTTCATTCGATTCAACATGATGTTTTCCTTGCATTTCTCATTAAATATGTAAGACAAAGTTCTGATTTTTCAATTACAGTAAAAGTTCAAAGGAGACCCCTAGCAGTAAAACCAAATACCATACAAAATATTCTGATTGTTATGACATTTAAGGGGTTATTCATATTAACAATACATTTTAAATTATAAATGATAAAAAAAGCTCTTTTCTCACAGTCATTTGTAATTTGAAATGTATTGTTAATATGTAAAAGCCCTTAAAGCCTAGTTTGAGGGAGGCTTAAGGCTATCAATTAATAATGAAAATTAATGATCTTAATAGTCAATATTGACTTTTATATAAAACTTAAAAATATATATCAATTTTATGGGTTTTATTGGTTTTAAAAATAACAAACATAATTTATAAATTAAATAATTTTAACCTTTTAATACCGGATTTTTTTATTTAAAACTTTATATTGTTAATATATTATTATATTAATTTTATATTAATTTTAACTTTATATTAACTTTAGGTTTTTCTTATATATTGAAATGCTAGAAATATCGGAAAAACATTAAGAAATTTCGAACTGTTAATATTTATGAAATTCGTTTGTGATTTGCATATTACACATGGAAATAACTTTTGAATAATACACATAGAAATAATTTTTGTTTAATTGTATATTAAAAATCATATTATTATGCCTACTTCATTATACAATATATTTTATTTGTTGAAATTGTTCTAAAAGTCAATTTTACATGTGCCATTTTGGTGTGTTTTGCTGCACTGAAACAAATTGACATTTTCGGATAAAATCGTCATAATTTTTATTAAATTCATTAAAATCATTAAAAATTGTCTACAAAAAGATTGGATATTGATTAGTATACATCAGTGAACGTATTATTGTAAATAAATGTAAAACTAGATTTAAATCTATTGCGTCAAAGTAAAAAAAAAGTTGTTATACCATACATGATACAGTCGGCATTAAAGGGTTACAAAAATTATTTTAAGATATTACACTCGGATGACTGAATATTTTGACACCATTAGATGCTTAAGGGAAAAAATCTTTTGTAGTTTTTTTAATTATATTAATTATTTTTTTTACTTCGTTAGTTTATCAAAGATTATAAACGATGTAAAGTTCAAAAAGATTATTTCTAAATCCCAATAAGTGAAAATTCATTTATTAATAAGTCCAGAGTCGTCTACTTATTAAATAAGTTAAATGTTCACTTATTGTGCGTGGATTTTTATTTATTTTGTGTCAAAAGATCTTTCGTCTAGGGGGTTCAAATGTTAAAAATGTTATAACTCGAAATTGAATTTTTTTGGTTTTTCCATATGTTGAATAAAGAGTGTATTTTTTAAACTCATTATTTTTAAGTCATTACAAAAATAATAAATATATAAAAAAATGCACAATTTTCAAACTGAATTGAATTTATTAAAAATAATTAGATATTTGGTTTATTCTTGTATTTTAGCTCATTTAAAAGATTTCCTTAAGAAAAAATAGGTAAGACTAGTGTATTAATCAAAAAGTTTTTGAAGGATAATTTAATTTTATATTTTATAAGAAAGTCTGAAAAGTCAAATTTTTATATAATCGGCATATTGAGCGGAAGAGGCAAATTCATTGCTATTTTGAAGTTTGTATAAACATAAAAACTTTATATAGATTTTGATGTTATGCATACTTCCTGACACTTATGCAACATTTTCTTATGTAAAAAAATTGTATTCTTTAGTTTTTTACCATTATTTTCTTTTGTTTAAAAAAAAAAATAAATCTTATAATTTTCAATAAGTTAACTTACAATTTTGTTTTAATAATTAGTTTCTAAAATAATTTTTTAGTTTAATATTCGAACATTTTTAACTCAAAGAAAATTAATGTTTTAAAGTAAATTGTATCCAGCTTCTTAAATTATATATTTAAATTGATTTTTAAACTGAAATTGAATAAGTATTTAATTAACTTGAAAGATCAAGCTGAAAATAGTCTAATACGTAAAAGAATGAGCGAAAACAGACCTATTATCAAAATTGGACGAAAACGGGTCTATCTCAACACTCTGACACCAATTTTTTCATTTTAAACCTTAAAGTTTAAGATTCCGAATCCTTAAATCAAACATTTATTTTGCTTGATTCTGGGGTTTTTGTCACTTTAGTACTTAAAAAATGGCGTTTATCAGCCAGGAAATTTCAAAACGTCATATTTCCCTCAACATTTATCGTAAAACCATTTTTTTTTAAATTGAAGATAACTTTACAAGCTTTAAAAAGTCAAATATATAGTGTTCCCAGATAGAATTCAACCCCAGTAAACACCTAATCAAAACTTTAACATCGTTTAAGAGTCCAAGTATAAAGTTTTCACCATTACCAATAGTTACCTAGTATTAACAAGTAATTCTGTAAATTACCATAATTTCAACAAAATTATCACCAGTTGTCACATTTAATTTACTCAAGCACCAGACATTGTCATAACACAAAATATTTTATTATTGATAATAATTATTACTTATCTTTCAATTGCAAAGTTTTAGAATCCCATTGAAGTTCAAAATCAGTATAAACACAACCACACTACAAAAACAAGTATTTTATTTAAAACACTTTAAATGTTTCCTATGTTAAAAAGATAGGTTAAAATATTAACACCTGAAAACGTTTTAAAATTGACTCTAAAATTGTTTTAAATTAAACACTTGTTTTTGCAGTACAGTTGGTGCTTCCTTTAATTGATTTTATTCTATTTTTACCCAATTTCAAGCTTTGATAAAGTTTACAATCAATTTTAAAAAATAATTATTTTGTTTATTTTCAACTGTTAAAAATAAAAATGAAACTCTTCTTCTTAAAAGAAAAGACGATCCTCTTCTTTTTCTCTATTTGATCGATGAGCAATATACAGCATATTCAGAAATGGAGCGGAGGAGCGGAGAATGCAGAAATATTTATTTACTAAAATTTTCTAAAAAACAAACAAACATTTCAACTGCTAGGGTAGATGCCCCAGTAAATAGTCGGACCCCAGTGAATGGTCGTTTTACATACAAAAATATAAAATGCAATTAATAATAACAGAAACATACCTCAATTTTTATCTACAATATTCTTGGTTCTTTTGCGAGCATAACAGTACCAAATATATGTGTTTACATTTTTACGTTAGTTCAGACAAAAGTATTAAAAATTGCATGTTTCGGCAGTTTTCGTCAAAAAGTCACCAATAGTCAGTCGCAAACGTGACTCAGACCCGGTAAGTTATTTTCAAATTCATGTTTCTTGCTTCATATAAGGTAGAAGTAAATGATGTTGTATCTATTCAATTTCTTATTAATCACATTTCAACCATACAAGTTGGAACATATTAACATTTTAAAATTAACAAAACAAAAATGATAATTTCTTACTGGTGCTACGACAAGGTTAGGTCGCCAGTGAATGTCCGTGAAGTGCATATCTTTAGTAATTGTTGCAAAATTTTTAGTAATTGTTGTTTACAATTTTAATTTAATTTAAAAAATTATATTTTATAATTTCTTTTTTTTTTAAACAGAGATGTTTATGACAAAATATTTTAATCAGTTTTTATAATATTTAGATATGCGTTACAAGTAATTTTTTTCAGTAGTAAAAAAATTATTATTTAAGTTTTTGTAATTAAAAAAATTGTACCTAATTGAAAATATAATTATGTGTTCAAATATATTATAAAAGATTAATGCAATTTTCTTTAAATATTGTAAAATATTTATAAATTGTGTTTAAGTTATCAGAATAAAGTTCTTAAAGTTCTAACGTTGAATATTATGTAAAAAATATATTGTTTCAGAGTAAATATGGTACGACTATTTACTGGGGTACTGATGGCTATTAGCTGGTGACTTTGGACATTAATTGGTGAAATTTGCTGTTTCACATTTAATTAGCTTAATAATTAATTTTGTTGTCACCAAATCGTAATTTTTTTTAAATTTTATGATAGTTTAGTGTATAAAGATCATATTTTTAAATTTCGGAAATTAATTTTTAATTTATTTTAATATAAAATCATGAAGGAAAATCGAAAATTTCCTAAACCGACCATTCAGCTGCACCTACCCTAGCTGTCCTGCAAAGAAATTTTCAAGTAATTCCATTTATACATGCAAGAGATATTTACAAATATGTTGAAAAATAATTTCGAAGTAGATGTCCGATAACTTTCGTCGCGCAGTGTACATTTTTTATTAAGGAATTTAAAAGCTAAAACTTCAAGTTTTTTAGAAAAATTTATGTATAAATATCTAAATAAACGACGAAAACAGATCAATTAAAAGTTGTTAAAACGACTTGCAAAATTTGGAATTACCCAAACTTTTGGCTGGCATTGTAAAATTATTATAAATACATTGAAAACATATTTTTCTGACAGTTATCAATTTCATAATGAAATAAACGATATAAAATTCAAATTCATTTAAAACATCAACTAACCACTCTCTCAGTATGAAGTTTTAAACTTTCAATTAAAATTTCATAATCAAGTTGATTGTTACAAAAGTTTAACAAGTTATTTACTAATCAATTTTTTTTGTTTTTGGTATGACCTAAAACCATAAAATTTGACGAACTCTATATTACAATCGATATCATTTCAATTTTTCAACTTTACAATTATAGTTGCGCACAATTTATCAAATATCATGTCAAAAATTGCGAAGTAAACTTCTGCAATGATTAAACCGCACTCGGAATTTCAAATACACTCTATTCATTATTTCGAATCATTCCATTCGTCGGTTTTATTTAAATTAATATGACACAATTACAAAAAATATAAACAAAAATCCAACACTTTTTTATTCATCCTGAAAAGACCGCGTTAAAATAGATACAATACAAAATAACTCAAAATAATTTATTTACACAGTGTATTTCTGTAATCTACTTATTTGCAGCTATACACAGCCCGAAGCAGAGGTGTAAAAAGAGGTTAAAAGCAGCGTAAGAATTTTCTCAAGTGACCGCAAAGACAAGAGAACTCGTCCGAATTTTTACGCGAATTTCGCAAAAGGTCTCGTGCAAGAAAAGCGACGAGCGAGAAAAAAGGCAGAAAAAGTGAAAGAGAGAGACGCGACCGCTGTAACATCCGAGGATACCGCGCACTTTGCACATTTCAGCAAGTGCCAGAGGGGAATGAGAAGGATGTAGGAAGCGGTGGAAGAGAGGAAGGCGGAGGCGGTACGCGCTCACGTTGCAACACATCCACGGCAGCAACATGCCGGCAGACTATTTATTTTGCCTTGCACCCTAGAGCGTATTTCTGTTCACTCGCTCTGAGAGCCGAGACCATCTATACCTATAGCTTTTATAGATACGTAGCTGGCTTATATAGCTTCGCATAAACCCGTAGCAGCTCGGAAGAGCCTGACAGAGAGGGAGCCTGAAAAGAGAGGCAAAATGTGGACCGAGAGGCAAGATAAAGCGAGAGCGAAACGAGCAGCTCTCGTATGAGCAAGGCAGCTTTCGAGTACGGAAATGATTAATGCATCCCAGCAGCCCTTCGTCCGTTCGTGCTCTTCAACCTGTCTATATGCTGCTGTTGTTGCGCTGCTATCTGTATAGGGTGGACCCAAATTGTACGTCTTTGTTTACTGTCGTACGAAAATTTTGTTTAATTTCAAACTGGAACGACACTTTGCTGCTTTGTTTATGCTGCGAACGACGTTTCGAAGAGTGCACCTTTTTTTATCCCTGAAAAGAAAAATGGATTTCTCGGTTGATGTGAACAGTAATTGATGGTAAAAGTATGTGCAACAATTTTAATGATTCGCACTTTGACGTGAAAAATTTTGATGAAAGGTTGCGGTTGAAGTTTGTTTTAAACATGAGGTTCAAAAAGGTTGACCATTTTTTACAATTATCAAATTGCAAGTTTTTTTATTGTTATAAATTGTATGAGTTTAATTTGGGACATACAGAGTATCAATGATTGGAACTTAGGAATCAGTTTTCTGGTGAAATAGATTTATAAATATGATTTTCAAGTTAAGTTAATTTTTTTTATCCAAAAAATGTAAGAGCTCATAAATTTTGTTTTAAACTTAAATATTATAATTAATAAACTTAAATGTTATAATTAGATATATTTATGTGATGATTTTAGCACAGTATTTTAAAGGACAAAAAAATTAATATAATTATAACATTTCTGCAATGTAATAATATCTTTGGGTGATTTATTGCAACATTCGCACCTGAAATACCAAAATTTGATCTTGTAATTTTGGATGACAAAGAGATCTAATTGTCTAAATGATAGTATCTTTGAATTGTACTATGTTGTTCATGCAGAGATACACGTTAGTGAATCGGGACATGACGGTGTAAATAAACATTACCAAATATCACAAATTAATTTGTATTTAAACATCAACTATTGAAAATGAATCATTTTTTGAAAAACAACTTCAAACTGATAAATTTGATAATGAAATGAAAATTACAAAAGAAACTTAACTTATTTTTTATTTCGAGTTAAAATGTATCATATTTTTTCAGTAAAGCTGTATCAAGATATATTAAGTTAGACCAAAACTCTTTATTTCGAATAAAAATGATGGTCTAGTTCGATAAGAATTAATGTCATTTCTATGACATAAATTAAAAACATTAATAGAAAAAAATTAGCTTAACATATTTAAAAGTACAAATTCATTTCAGATTCTTAACGAAGGTTCATTGTACAAAATTATCAAAGTAGCTGCTAAAAAATTAATTTTACACCAGAAATTCGTTATTTTATTTCATAAAATCGATGTCACACTCTTTGCGAAGATTTGAGCAATCTGAGATGCATGTCATATTTAATAAAAATGAATATTTTGTAAAATAGTATACGGCAAAACTTGAAATAAAGATATAAGCTAGACATTTCAAAAATATAAGGATTTTTTACTTTCTACTTAATAAAGACTTAAAAAAAAGACATTTTATATAAAAAATTTGTCTGCATTGAAAAAACTGCTACCTTAAAACAAATATATTTTACTTGAATGAAGTTAAAAATTTGACTGACATATTTGAGTATATTTTATACTTGAATTAACTATATTTTTGCAAGTATATTATGTACACTAGATTATAGTGTGAATTTTTTTTTCAATGAGTATTAATTTTGAGATGAAATTTGGAATTACTTTTTTTTAAATTACATTTTGGTAATATACCATTTAGAGCAAACAAAATTGCTTTAAAATTGTAGTACATTACGCAAAAAGAAAAATAAACTTTTTTAAATGACATGCTAATATTTTCTTCTTGTGGAACGAAAGTTTCTCCAGACATATATCTGCGAGAAAACACTGACCAAGTTGACGACGTTTAGTATCGTTGTCACGTCGTTGACGCGACCTTTTTCGCACTGCAACCCTAAGCCAAAGTTAAATATGATCGGCGCACACTTTCGGATCAACAAGCAACGACTTTTCCCAAATGTTCCCTCGAGAAAATAACGGTGTCATTTCTCAAGGGCGTTGCGCAAAATTTACGATGCTCTTGTAATTTTACTCGATGAATGAATAAGAATGAAAAACGATGACAGAGAAATTCTTAAGCGTTTACTTAAGTGATGAATTATCACATGTACATATAAACTTAAATAACTTTTTATTCAAAATATTACTCAACAAATATTTTTCACTTAAAATATATTAATTAGAAATTAAAATGTTTACCCAAGTAATTTTAGTTTTTTTCCACAACTAAAGAACAAAAGTTTACAAAAAAAACTTGTCATTATGATTTTTAATTTTGCTTTTTGACGTAAAAGCAAGAGGCACTTGAAGTATACGGCCTTGTGCGAGAAACACAAGGCACACAGCGTGCCGCAAGAAACTTTCCGAGACAAGGCGAGATATAACGCCGCGTGGGCTGAACAGCAGGCGTTGCGTCGATGTAAAAGCCTTTTGCCCGCAGCGCCGATTTGCATAGTAGATAGTTGTAGTTTTGCGCTACAAAGGTTACGTATAAAGCGCACCCACAAAGGCTAATTTCGTTTCGTCCCTTTTTATCCACCGCTGTCACTGACGCCTCAGCTCCGGCTTTTTTTCCATTTTATCGATTTTTTTTTTCATTTGAACGTGTTGCTTTGACGCAAAAAAGCATACGATTCGTCTAATGATGTAACGTATTTCCCGGCAAATTAAGCGGCCGTTGCATTTTCAGGTCGAACTAATTAGCGATAAGTTTGAATGATGGATTGAAGGGGGTTGTTATTAAACGTGTGTACCGAGAAGTAATGCATTGTGTTTGAGAAAAAAAAATATTCGCCCTGTAAATGCGTGAAAATTTAAAATATAAACGCTGGGTGCAATTTCTTTTGCAAAATTTAAGAGTTAACTCAAGAGTTTGTCTATTGTACATAATTGATGTGCGAAACTTGGATGTAGTTAGAGGGTTCTCTGTGTGGTTGATCCAAGTAATATATATTTTAGGTAACGATTATGTGGATATGTGCTAGAAATTTATTGTTTGACTAATGAATATTTTTGTTTTTGCTGCTTTTATTTGCAGAAAATTAATTGATGAAGTTAATTTATTGATTATTTTATGTAACTGAAAACAGAATTTCTTAGGAAAAACGTAGTACTTTTTAAAGATTAATTTAAAATAAATTTGTTATGCTGGACTAAACGAAATATTAAAACAGAAAGAAAAGAAATTCTAAGTTAATTGCTTGAATATAATTCACGTTTTAAACAGGCATCTAATAAATTCATTCTAAGCAAGTATAGAGAGAGAGGAAATTTCAAATTATTCGCGACAGCCCTTGTGAACAGATTTGAGTGGACTTCAAATGCGATAACTTTGACCTTCTTGTGGGTGGAAAAGGGACGTTCAAGTTTTACGTTCCCCACGTGGCCCTCGGAGTTTTGACAGACAGGCTTTTGAAGTTTAACTGCTTCATTGATTTGTTTTGTGATTGCTTCAACATTTTACAACCAGTTTCTTCAATATATTCCATCTTGAAATTAAAGTCACAAAGGCAATTTCAAGTTTAAGTAAAAAAAAGTGAATTAATTCTTTAATGCAATTCACACGTGACAATTGCATATTCATATCAGCGTATCTTCATAAAAGTGGTTGGAATTAAGACGAAGTAAAAATGGCGGATTCTATTTTTTTCCATATTATTCCCTAGTTCACCGAGTGGTTATGCTAAAACCAAGAGAGAGAAAGAGAACTGAAAAGCGACATCAAAAGTGAGAAGTAAAAAGAATGGTGTAATATAACGAGACGTAGGAGAGGCAAAGAGGGTGCAAACACACTGGCGCGCTTAATTAACGTTTCACCATTTGTATTCGAATGAAAGGTTTAGTAAGAAATAGCGAAAGGAAGCTCGATAGAAGAAAATCTTAGAGGAAACGTCATGTTAGAAAAATGTTGCTAATTAATTTTTTGATTACTTTGATCGATAGGTTTTTAAATTTCAGAAATAGTTTTATGTTAAAAGATATTGGATTTGTTAGAAAAACTTTCTTAAATATTTTTTATTATAATTCTTGTCTTAGTTAATATAATGGACACCCGGTACGTGGAATTGCGTGTTATACACCTACATCCGGAATTTAGAGGCCGCGTTAAAAATTCAACCCCCGCGACTTGGAGTTACGAGAGGAATTTCAAAAAAGCTGCACAGATATAGAGCAAAGTATTCTTTGGAGCGCGCCCAAATATTGCACATTTTGACGTTACTTTTGTCACCTTTTGGTGGGGTAGATTCCAATTTTTTTTCTTCTTCTTCCTGAACAAAATTCAAAATATAAGATGCAACTAGAATTTTTAAGAATTACATTTCTCACAAAATACGGTTATTTTTGTTTCACATAATAGCTTGCTACGATCTGCTGAATAAATGAATATATTTTTAGTGGAAAAAAAAACTGTTATGTTGGTTAATATCTTCATTGTAAAATTTAACATTCTTGATGAAGAACACACTTTTTTGTACTTTCGACGTTTGAATTTTATCATTCTACGGGAATAATTAATTAATTTGTGGCATAAATAATTGCGACGGCAAAAAAAATATCACTATGGCAGGGAATCAAGAAACACAAATGCAAACTTTGGCAAAAATTCAAAATTAAATAATGGCGTTTTCTCATACAAACATAGTACAATTCTTTCAAAGTTTCAACAAAGTTTCCTCCTTTTTTCTTTCTTTTTGCATTACGGTCAAACTTTGTTCCGAACTTCACTAAGACTTATTAAAACTTCGATCGGACATTTTTCGTCACATACAAGAATTCTTTTTAAGGATGCATCACTGAATGACAATTTTTTTCTTCTTCACACAAAGATTCTGCCCCAATTTTTCGAACTTGTTGTTATTAATAAAGTAACTATTATTCAAATAATAATTATGGAATTTTACGATTGTGAATTATGTATATTTTTTTGTTAATTAATGTTGACATTCGAAAAATATATATTTAATTTCGACATGATTTAACTACAAAATTAAACTTTTATACGTGGGACATTTCATGTCAAACCTGCCACAACTCAAAAAAGTTCTTATAACTGTCAAATTTAAATTGAATAATTGATGTTAATATGTAATAAAACATCGATTTATTTTGCAATAATTGAGATCTTTTGAAATATGAAATAAAATATGAATTGTTTGTTGAATCAAAATACCTTAAGTTAGTGAAAATACGTAAATAACAAAAGAAAATATATTTTCATTTAATCCGGCCGGATAAATTATAATGCACTCTACTTTAAAATATTGTTTGAAATTTTAATTGCAACATATTTGATTTCTAAGACTAGACAATATTTCCTTAATAAGATATTTATTAATACTTATAAAATATATCTGGATTATAAAAAAAAAAATTGAAAATCAAAATTGAGAAATTTAAAATATTGCAGTTAAGGGGACATACAACCAAAATGGCTAAAATCGACAAATGTAATCCGATTTTGATTACATTTTTTTTATAATATTTTGCTTGTATATTAAATATTTCGAATAAAAAAGTGGTAAAAACTTATCAATTTATTATTAAATTATTAATAACTATTAAAATAATTGCTAATTTTTAATGAGAATATGATCGATTTGCTTGTTTTTAAAAAAACAAATTTAAAAATCATACATGTAAATTCGCTGTATACTTAGCAATTAATCATATTATGTTACATACGTTTGAATCATACAGTTCTAAGCAAAATACTTACATATATTTTGTGTATTATGCATACATGATTCATGTATGGGTCTTACGTATGCCACATGCATGATTGCTTTGCATGTCTCTTGCATGCAACATACACATGTTTTTTTTCAAGGGGTATAAGTTTAATAAGTTATATTATTATTAATAAGAAAATGCATAAAAACAGCAGAAAAACAGTATAAAATTGAGATGTTTTTTCAATACAAGGTTAATAAAACATATTAATAACAATTTATTAAAATTTTGAATAATACAAGTTGTTGTTTACATTCTTAGAAATACTTTAAAATAAACTAAAAGTAAATCGGTCAAGAACTTTGATACCAGTTCTTTTTTAAAAAGTAGTCAACACGAAAAATAAAAGCTTGAGAAAAACGTGTTTTAAGTTTGAGTTATACATATAAGCGTTATTGACACTTATTGAAAAATTCATTTTTTCAATGTTTTTTTAATGAGTATTATAAAAAAATAAAAAAATGTCTTCAAAGTATATTTTAAAGTAAGTTTCAGCAAATTTATTTGAGTCTGATTAAACGAAAATATAGATTCTTTTTTTCTTTACGTATCTTCACTAACTTAACAGACATTAATTTAAAAACAAATTTATATATTTTATTCTATATTTCAAGAGCTTTCAATTCATATAAAATAAACCTATATTTTAATACATTTAACATTGAAATTCTAATTTAAATTTGATAACTAAAATTGTTTTTAGGTAATAGCACGATTGACATGGAATGCCCTATGTGTAAAATTACGATTTTTGTACGTATTTATTTTTTTCTTTTTATATATTTATTAAATTACAAAAATTACCTTTTTGAATATAATCCAATTGCTTCAAAAACTGTACCAAAATTAAGTTCATTAACATGATTAAAACTAGTTATTTTAATAATTTAAATAAATTTTTATGTAATTTTTTTAAACGATTCATGTGAAGAAAAAAAGATGTAATTTTTCAAGAAATTTCACAAAACTATATAGGTTACGTTTTCTCTTAATTGCAGAATATTCAACGTAGTTATATTATCTAAAACCTGAACAATCAATCGTGGTCGTGTTTTCTATGAAACAAGTCCATTGGCACGCGTTGTCTGAGCTTAACCGCGATAATTGCTCGTAATTTAAATCCCGTGAAACGCGTATCCGCGAAAAGCCTGATAAAAAGTGAATATCGTGTAAGCGGACTTGTCTGCCAAAGGGACTCGACTTGATTTTTATCTATTATATAGACATGGCCCGGTTATTACAGTGGACTTTCTCACGGAAACGACGTCAGCGGCAAACGTGTTTCTCGTTATTCGAAAAGAAACCGACCGGACGGCCTGTCTCCGCCGCCTTCGGCTCTTCTTGAGATCGCGAGATCTCGGAAAAGAGCGAAACCGACGAGACGAAAAAAAGAGACGAAGTAAAAAAGAAAACAATGAAGCGGAGAAAAAAAAGAAGAAGTATTCTGGTCTGACTTTGGAGAAATGCCGCACGCGGAAGGACGTGGAAGGCTAGAATTAGACGCGAGAGAAGCAAAAGGGCTTCCTGTTTCGCGCACAATTTGCCGACAAACCTTCATCTTTTACACGACCACTTAACACGACCTTAAATTGGAAACGGCGGAACCCGATGTTTACGTGCAATCACGCGAAAGGGCGTTCACGTTCGAAGACCCTTTTTTTGTGCTCACTTTTTGGGCCAATCTGTGAGGTTTCTTGAAACTGTCGCTAATAATTGTTTATGGATAACATGAAAGAACATCAAGTTGAGGAAAAAAAGTATTTAAAACCATAACATGGTAACTAAAAGTTGTAGTAAGATAGTTGTTATATTTTGTAAAAATAATATATAGAAGTTATTATAACATAAAGGTTTAGTAGTAAAACTAGTAAAAAATCAAAAACTTAAAATAGCGTATGGTATAGTAAAATTTAGTAGAAGAAAAACCTTATAATCAAAAGCACTTAAAATTTTACGTCTTTAAATTAAAAATTTAGAATTGAACTATTTTCGTTAAACTGACAGTTGATTGACATAAGTTTATGTTTCAAATTGACATATAAATGAAAATATTTCTTTCACTCTTCAGAAAACCTATAGTTGTGTCAGTCAAACGTCAGTTTAAAAGAGTTGGTAAGACTCGATATTCCCGATTGAAACAATTGTAAACAAATTCTGCCACTATACTTTTTGTTTATTAATTGATTGTTATAATTGTTTTTATGAATGCAGTATGAAATACTGTTCATCTTTGGTTTTATGTAAGAATTTTCAATCAACTTTTTACCTATATTTTTTATTTTTCATACTCAACTATAGTTTAATTGGTTTGTCCTTTATCTAAATGTCATTTGATTGTCATTAATTTATTGTTTCTTATAAAGAATGATATTGTATTTATCTTTAAACACAGAGAATCGTTTTAATAGCAATACAATTATTCAGATGGTCTATTCAAACAAAACTTCGTTGTGTCTATGTATTAGTTAGAGAAATGTCTGGTTAAATCAACCAGGTGTGAAAACGATGCAGTTTAACCATATTACGTTAGTTCAGAACAACAAATTACAGTTTAATTTGTTTGATTCAAACGAAATGTAAGTACTCTTTGTATCCAAAAAAATGTATATATTGTTTGTTCAAGATATACATTTATTTTCTTGTGCAGAGAAGAAGAATAATTATTTATCTCTAGTAGAAGTCATTAACAAACAAATGTATAAGATTTTGCTTTCAATTGTCTTAATTTTTAATGAAATCAGTAAAAAAAACTGTAGTTAAAAGTAACGTGAGATGTATAAAAATGGCTCACATTAGAATACCATTAACCAAGAAATATGATAAATCAAACTGAAAAAAACACTAATATCTATCGAGAACGAAGGAGATTTGGGAATAGCGAATGCTTGTAACAGACAGGGATTAAGAAAAGACGACGACGACATCAGATCGATGTGGTATCCTTGGTTCGACGACGAGCAGCTCGCAACAGACGAGCATCGTAGAAGTGGAGTTGCGTATCGGGTTGGAGGTAATAGAGCGGCACAACGAGCAGACACCTTGCAATTTGGCTAATGGCTTTCCGCTTATGTTACACTTTCCAGTAGCTCCGATATGGCAGTAGCGATGTTGATGCAACGACACACTCGCTCCAAATCTCCCTCAAAACCAGCAGCGACTCCAAGAAAAAATATCCAAACTTCTTGCAACAAAAATCAACAATAATTTTTAACAAGATTTTCACAAAAGATTTAAAAGATAAAGTGTCTATATGAATTTTAAATTGTATTAAACATAAACGTCAATTTTAACTGAACTTTGAAATACCAACAAAATGACTTTTAACTATAAAATAACTTTAGAATAGAAAATAACTGTATAGTTGAAAATAGTTTTTACATTGAAGGTGTTATTTATTATAATTTGTTAATAAATGTAAATGATTTGTTTAACGGAGCTATCAATTTCTATGAAAAAAGGGACTTGAAAAATGGATCGCTTGAAGATACGCTTTCGAGGCTACAGCAATTACGCCAGCGTTGCGTCCGTTAATTGCTATCACGAGAGTGACGTCTTCGGGGCATTGCGTGCTTAGAGTAGCGTCACAGGGTTGACGCCGGCAGCCAGCAAACTGTTCAACCAGGCACCGCCTCCTTCGGCCTTATCCGCTGCAAACGAGCCACCCTCACACACTTTCCCCATCACAGCAAATAATTAGCCTGATTTGTAACCATCGAGATCTCGCGCGTGCAAAGATGACCCGCGGCGTTCAGTTGAGCAGGGGCTCGTTCCGAATTCGTCATCACAAGTTGAGTGATACTTGACTCGTTAGCTAATCGTGATTAAGGAGCCTTAAATGTTGAGGCAGAACAACGTCAGACTTATTTTAAAATTCGAAAAATGTCTTGCTAAGTTTTATTTTTAGTTTCAAATATAAATGTCAATATTAAAATTAATGTACAATTTTATTTGAAGACCTTTATCATATTCCCCTATGAAACCACAAAAATACTTGTAACTGATATTTGTCAAGCAAATGATAGATGTAAAGCAAAAGTTTAAATATTCATCGTCTCATCTTTAATTTATGAAAAAACAATGTAACTTGACAATTTTTGCTAACTTTCTCTGTAATTATCTTTCAGATTAACTTTGAAAAGATAAAAAACAAAAAACGTACTGGAATATTGACAAAACGTAAAATTAACTCTTTTTGCTTGACAGATAAATTGAAAGGCACCAATAATCAAGACACTGAAAAGCATACTCTGAACAAATTAATTCTTTTGTCAATTCTAAATATCGAGTTGTTTTTTGCAACGTCCTACATTTACAACAACAAAATGAAGCAAACTGTATATACAAATATTATCGAATACATGAACGGGAGATTGATAAATAATAAAAGTCGGGTAAAAAAGTAGAAAAAAGGGTCGATCGATAGTTTCATCGCACGACCCTCAATTTTCCCTCTGGAAGTTTGTTCCCCGGGTTTCTCTCTGCGTCCAGTTGGAAAGCTCGACGAGCTTAAGTGGCCGATTTATGCGTCGTCACGTATTCGTGTGCTTTCGCCTCGACCAAAGTCAGAAGAGGGTGAGACCTGACCCGCCGGCTTGAGTTCGGTTATATGCATGCCGTAACAACGTTCGCACTAACACGAAAGAGGGAAAGGCTTGGCTCAGGGTATAACGAGCTCTGCTAACTGTTGCGCGATTCGTCAAACTTTTCCGCAACGACGTACCCAAGTACACTATTACTCAACTCTGCCAAACTTCTTTTGTTTTAAACGTGACTGATATCATTCTTGCATTTTATTACAATCCCTTTTTACGCAACATCAAAATTACGTACTTTAAAATTAGTCATTTTAATAATTTGCAATTTTTACAAAAAGTAAACTTGTTCATTAAAAATGAAATATATTTATATATCTTGAACAGAATGTTTAATAATGAATTCTTGAATGTTAATAATAATAAGTTTTAATTTAAAAACAATTCTGGTTAAATAATGCGGTGTATATAAAAAAAAAGAAAAAAATATAGAAAAAAATAATAATAATAGTTATTATTATAATGGTTTCACTTTGTTGGATTTTCGTACAAAAAAGTACAAATTTAGGCAGATCGAGTTTTCGTGTGGATGTTGATTGCAGCGACAAGAGAATTCGAGTGTACAGGGGAAAAAAAAAAGTTTTCTGATTCATCACCGTGAATTAGTGGTGATCAATGAATTCCGCATCGATGAATTGCCGACGAAACGAATAGCGAAGAATGTGCCGTTAGCATGGCGTTAATTAACGCGCCTTTCGCGCTTGTAATCTACTTATAAAGATATCAATGATAATCGAGATAACAAATCATTATCAACAATTTAAGTCAACTTGTTTTTTGTTAACAATTAAAAATGTAAAAAATGAAAATAAATATTCTTCAACAGATGTAATTTGAAATTCAGTTTTGAAAGTTCAATTGAGGAATTAATTTAACATTTTTAGTTCACTCAAAAAATTATATTTGCTATAAGTTTGAAATGAACAATTTTTATGAATTTTGAATTTTCAACGAAAATAACTAAAAGTATATTTCGAATTTTGACCTTTTGCTATTTTTATTTCAGATGGAAGTGTACTTACTTATCCGTTGCTTTTTTTTGATTACTTATGAAAATTCCTTCATCGATCAGGTTTGTATCCAAAAAGCTCTGACTTAGGACTTTTTTCCTTTAGGAAAAGGGACAAAAGCCGGATACACTGTCGTGCTGTGAACAGTGGATCGGGGAGTTGTGAATGCCCTGACCGAAGGGTAAAAAGATCCTGATGAATCCAGGGTGTGGCAAATGGGGATTATGGCTGTTCGAGACTTTTGCGAAGTTTCAGCAGTTTGCCATGTCTGCCAACGAGAATCAAAACTGTTTTCTAGTTAAAACTGAAGCCTCATCATATTTCGACAGATTAACAATAAATTCCAAATCAATTTAAGCATTTATTTTTTTGCACATTTTGAATATGCAAAATTGTCATATCTTATTTTCAAACAAAATTTTTAATCAAGGAATATTGTCAAAGAGAGAAAAAACAAAGAAAAGAAATAGAATTGGAATTCATCGGCTTTGCAGATTAAAATGTGTTAAAATTGATTAAAAAAGCGGTGAATTTTGTGGGATGAAATTGTTCGATTTCTAGGGTATTGTTTTTGACATTCACGTGAGACGTGCGTTCGAGTTTACTTAAGTCTTGGGTCGTCAGGTTGCGCAGGGCCATGATACACCAGAGAGATGATTAATGATCCTCTTGCTACGTTGTGAAGCTTTGTCAACATATATCTTGTCTTGATGATGAGATTTCCAGCAAATTTTACCAATAATTAACATACACCGTTTTTTTCAAAATAAATTTGTCAAACAATTAAAAATATAGAAATGTTTCTCTGATCAATTAACGAACTATTCTTGACACGTTTTTTCAAAAAATTTGTTTAACCTAAGATTATCATTGAAAAAGCATACAGATTTTATTTGTCAAGCTCCCCGATGTTTCTATGAATAACAAGATAGGTAAAACCGAGAGAGTCTGGTAGAGGGCAAGCCCTGTGACTCTCACTCGGGAGGCTCGGGTTCGATTCCCGGGCCGGGTTTTCGTCATTTTCCATTAGTCTATTTAATAGGCAGATGCCGCAAAGGTTCATTTTTAAAAAATCCATTCACTCTCTTGTTTATCTGCCGCAACATCTTGACAAGCTAGTGAAGAGGATAAACGAACAATACTCCTTGCTAGGATGCAAAATTGGGCTGCGAAACAATTTTTCACTGCGAGGGAGTTGTTCTTTAACTCTGGTCTGTTTGCCGTAACATCTTGGCAAGTTGATGGTCAAAGGAGTTTTGAAAGAACTATTCTGCAAAGAGTCGCAAGAATTGGTATCAGAACAATGTACTGCGACTCCATTGAACCTTTGCTTAAATGGGACTTGCAATAAAACTCTGGCGACTGAATAATAAAGATGAAGAATAAGTACAAAGGCTAAGTGCTAAGCACTGAAAGGTTGGGATTCTACCACCTCAGTTCCTTCAAATTTCTTTAATATCAATATCAAGAGCGGTAAAATATTTGCGGAGGCATTAGTCATTTGGCCAATTTAATTGGATAGGACGTGCGACCATTGACGCTTTTAGAGTTAATTAATGTGAGATAGTTGTTGGCTTTTCAACTTGAAAAATTACACAAAAATGGAGGTGAACCAAAAAAAAGAAAAAAAAAGAACTATTGAAATCAAATATTGTAAATATTTAAAGCAAGTATTGTTTGTACGATTACAATACGATTTTTGACAATTGCTAGCCGAGATCGATAAGATATAAATTACACGAAAGTTATAAAAATGCAAAAAATAAACATTTCAGGGAGTTTTAAAGCGGATTGCTCGACCAAAGCATATTTTGTACAAAAATAAAAAAAGGCACACCAAATCGAAAACGCTAACGAAGTTAAATATACGAACGTTTGTGCCCTGTCCCATCAATTTTGCCTCTGTTTTTTTTCTTTTTATTGACATTATTATCGAAAAATCAATTTCGCGGTCTTTTTTTTGGCTCTGCGCATTATAAATTGGCGTGGTATCATTTATTTGACTAATAGGTTAACTTTCACTGGTGCACGATTTTTTTTATTATTTTTTGGCGCAAGCAAAATAAGCATTGAAAGTGAAATAGAAAATGAAGAGCAGATACGATAACAACATTTATTTATAATCCGTTTGACAGTATTTTCATTCACAAATATTGTTTATTACTCGTACATATATTGTTTGTAAATCTCCAGGACAAATTTCAATATATTCCATAAAAAACGGATAGAAAAAAAGTCTTTCTTCCTTCATACAAGTAAAATTAATGTTTAAATTAAATAATGTTTAACATTAAGCCAACTTTCGTAAGATATATCCAAAATTGTACAAGCCAATATTGTCTTTAAAATTCAGAAATTTACCTACACTAGTTTACATTAAAATGTACCAATTTTGTTCCTTTTTTAGAACTCTACAGAAGACTATTTTTTAATTTGCCTACGCCAATTAAATCAATAGGACCCCAATTGCATTTGCATAATCAACATCATACAAAACAAGCAATCGCATAAAAAAATGCCGAAGCGGCTGTTTTATAGATTTAAATGGACAATCCCTAGGAGCCAAAGGTATATATACATCCATAAAATGTATTTGTTATAGTGTTAGTGTAAGAGCGTATATCTGTAACCATGCGGCTGTCGGTGGAGGCAAGCTAACCGGGGGCTGCTAGACCGTCGGTGGCAGTAACGCGATAAACAGATTAACGGCGAACTGGAAGCCGAGTCGGTGGGTTTCTGGGTTGAATTCTGGGTGGAGTGGCCTGTGCAGGGGTGGTTGGAAAGCGAGAGGGCGGCAGGCTGGCTGCCGGTATGAGGCTGCAGCTGGGTCGGGGAATGTCACGGCATCGCACGTTGCCCGACACCACACCGGTCCGCCCTCATCCGCGCTGCCCGCATCAAAGCTCCGCTCGGACGGATCCGCCTCCGCCTTCCTTCCGGCGCTCTTCCTTTTGTCTTTTTTTTTCTTCCGCTCTTTTTGTTCTTCCGTTTCTACACCCCGAAGTTCCCCCCCCCCTTTTTTTTCTTTTTTTGCTCTTCTTTTCCGGGCCACCTACGCAGCACGTTTTTCGCCCCCGCGGTTTTCCACAGAACGACGGTTACTAATTCCACAAGCGGCGCCGCCGTTTTACGGCCAAACCTCTCACACCAGAGGCTTTTTACGTTCATACGTGAGAAGGATTATTTTCCTCTTTCTTTTTTTCAAGTCTTTCTTTTCTTTTTCAAGAGCTTTTGTCTTTGCCGACTTGTTCCTCTTTGTATAACGTTTAATGACTCTTTTTCCGTTTTTTTCTTTTTTAGCAAGATTGAGAGTAATTGATGGCTTGTTTGGTTTTTGAAATTCGTGTCTTTATTAGCGAAGGCGTTCGCACGTTCTTATATTGGTATATGCATAATTGTGCGACGATTAAGGCACGGCAAACCACGATGCACGCTTTTGTTTGCTCGAGCATTTAATGCAGTTGAGTTGATTGTTTATTTTAATGGAATTCGGTTTGAAGGTGCGCAATGTTGAGCGACAGTGTGTTTTCGTGCATTGCTTTTATGAATGGAAACGGAGGTCAGTGGATATTAATATGAGTCATAAAGTGTGTTTGGATGGCAGTTTAAATTGGAGTTAAAAATGGAATAGGTTGGGAAAGCTTCAGTGGATAATGATTGTTGGTAATTAAGTGTAATTTTTTTTGTAACTTGAATTTAAAAATATTAGAATTTTTGATAAAGTAACGAAAAATGAATTTTTTTAGTAACAATTACTTGTGGAAAATCAAACATTTTTGAAACAATACTATTTTATATATAAAGTTATGTGAAAATTATTTTGAAATTTTGTTTTCGAATTGTACAGCTATTTCATTTTTTTACCAATGCATGTAAAACACTTATCAGCAAGTTTTAAATTAACTCTTTTGTTATTAATGGTTCTTCAAAATGGTATATGTTTGTTTTTGATATTATCATAACTGAATATTAGCTTTTTACATCATTTTTACTAAATACTTTATACATTTTCATGTAGAAATTAATTTTTTGACCCAGAAAATATTTTAGGTTAAAAAGGGTTGAAATAATAAAAAAAAACAATAATTTTGTGTTCGGATTCTTACGTACAAATATATTTTTATTTGTTAATGATACTTAATTTGTAATACAAATTTGTTTTTATTCAAAATCGAATTTAAAGTTTTATATTATGAAGACTTTTGTATCATTTTTAAATATTAAAATGAGTAAAATAGTCAATTGTGCACTTTTTATGCTGTACAAATTATTAGTGGATACTATTCAAAGATAAACAATTTATTTAAGGTTTTTGTTAAAACATATTTAATTAAAATACTTGCTTTAGTTTAATTATATTTGTGATGGCAGAATTGACAAGTGACAATTCAGCCATCACGTGTGAGAAGCGAGGCGCGCGATCACTCGAGCTCGATCGATATCGAGCGAACGAGGATTGCGCCACAAGAGGGCAGCATCTCCC
>JABFPM010001170.1:0-22030 GCA_022817325.1 Idris sp. 1 HC-2018 | reverse complement strand
AGTTTTGTTTTATTTAAATTGTACTGTTGTAATTCTTAAATGAACTTTTTTATTAATGGAGTACTTAATTCAAATCGCAAAGGAGATATAATTATAGTAGCTTCAGCTTTTATTACATACCTGAAGTTGTTTTCGCTACATGTAGGAACTCGTTCCTAGCGCTATGTATGAAAATTTAGCAAACTTTTAGTTGGTGGTCCACAAATATATTTTTTATATTACTTTTCAGATTTCTGTTACATTGTGAACATTTTTAAGAGTAAATATTTATATATTTGATATCAAAACAATTGATCAGTATGTAAGTTTTATTGATATAAGCAAAAGTCAAAAAATTGTGGGGCGAGTCTGCTCAATTTTTATAACGTTCAAATAAATTTTTTATGTAAATATAATCATTTTAACTATATTTGATTGTATTTTTTATATTTACATTAGTATATTTACAGTTAATGAAATAATGTGATCAATAATTGTTAAAATATGTTAATCGAATAAAATGATTATTTTCATTTAAATGTTAATAAAAAAGTTACTATTAAATTATTACTTTTTTGTATTAAATAAGTTATAAAATTAACTAAAAAGTATTGTTTAATACTAAATTGTAGTAAAATATGATTATTTATATTGTTGAAAGTAAATGGGTAGACTCGCCTCATCCAATCAATTTGCCAACACTTTTATACAAATATATCCCAAAAAGGAACATACCTATAATTTTTGAAAAGTCTTTTACGGCTGCAAAAAAGGATAAATGACGATTGAAAATCACTTAATTAATACCATTTTTCGATGATTTGTTTAAAAAAATATACTAAGTGAAATTTTAACAACTAAAAAAAATTGATAGACTCGTCCTGTTTGACGGTATATTTGTTTAAATCATCTAAATTTTGTGTAAAAACTTTGTATAGAAAATTGTTTTTACGTCGGTTTCCACATGGCACAGATTCTGGGAAATCACAATACTTCTTCTCTGCGTTGAATAAAAGTCCAGCTGGACAGGTTTGCTCGACAACAACATCATCCCAGCAGTTCAAATATTTTGAACAAGAAGTTGGACTTGGAAATTGTCCTCTTGGTTCCTCACAGGCAATGTGTGGAGGTGGCTGAGGACCAGGCGAACCTGGGGAGCCAGGTGAACCAGGTGAGTCTGGAGAGCCAGGTGAACTGGGCAAACCTGAAAAGTTTTAAAATGAAAAATAGTTGATATTGGTTTTATATTTATTTAAATATTGTTTGATGTAAGAGAAGATATTTTAATATGTAATGCATTTGCCTTTGTAAATAATACATGAAGGAGATAAAATAAAACACACAACAAAACTGGTTTATTATAGTAATTTTCAGTCAATTTTCTCCGTATTTTTTAAAATGTTTTCAAAAGAAAGCTCGAAATCTCGGCTTTTGTTAAAAAGTAATTGTTAAACTTTAAATGCACTGTTAAAAATTATGCATCGCGTTTACAGCACATGTGTTCGAAGTTCATTTACGTTAAATGATCAATAAATTTCAGGTACACGATTCCGAAATTTAGTGGACATTTTCAAACTTTTAAGCAGTGTTCTTAATCTCAAAACTACGATGTACTTTTGTAGAATTTTGTAGAATCATGTACCTTAAAACGTGATGTAATTTTACGTAATTTTTTAACAGTGTGCATCTATGAATGTTAAATGCCATATTCTAGCATATAGAAAGAAAAAAAAAACAAAATTATGTATGTAAAGTAAAAATATTTAAGAACAGAGTAATGTTAAATTACGAAAAATCTACTTTAGTCAACTACCATTTTTCTGAGTGATTTGCTTTTAATTTAATCGAGCACAGATATTTTACAAAATACTTAATGGAACCATTTTGCGAATACGAGCTAGCTTTTGATCTAATTAAATAAAAGTTTATTAACAAATAGTAAAACAGCAAAAAATGAATTCTCGCAACTAAACATTACTAAATCAAATCATGGATTCAGTAATTTTTTGTTTTTCATATATGAATAATAAACAATAAAATGTAAGAAATCACAAGATTTAGGGAAGTGGGGTGGTTAATAATATTGAAAATCGTTATTGAAAAGTACAACGAAAAAGAAGAGGTAGGTTAATTAAAAATTTGATCGAATTGCGCGATTTATACACGATATCTGAGGAAATATTTATTAGGACGTAGGAACTCGTTGAAAGAAAACACTTTATAGTCGAAAAAATATACCTGGTGTTCCAGGACTGCCAGGTGATCCGGGTGATCCAGGTTGGCCAGGAGTTCCAGGACTTGGCGGCCATTGAGGCTCATTTGGTGCTCCTGGGTACTGTCTACCTCTGATATTATTTGAATCATAAAATTCAGTATTTTCTATTGAGCCACTTCTTCTTAATGATGGATATGAGTTAACTTTTCCCAATTCTAGTCCATTCCAATATAGAGGTTCTGTAATAAATTTGTGTAAAATCTTTAAATTTATACAAGTGGACAATTAATTAATTAATTAATATACATTGAATCATGAATCATTGCGGACTTAGGAAAAGTACTTCAGTTTGTTGCAATTTTTCATTTTTTAACTACAAAACTCTTGTTTTAGATTAATTTGTTTATTGATTGGAAAATGTTGCTTGTGAACAAGAAAATATAGTGTTTAAGTTCATCTCTGTGAGGTGAAATAATTAAGGGGTTATTCTGGTCTAGAATTCCAATTTTTACTTTTACTTTATCCCTACCCAGGCAAAAAAATATTGTTGGCACGATATTGGCACGATGTTGTCGAGCCAATGTCAGAATGTAACACCTAGTCGACATCGAAAGGCGACATTGCTTCTGCATAGTCAGCCAATATTGTTCCAATGTTGTCTGCCAAGATTGATTCATTTCCACGTAGCAAAAAAAACCACATTGAATCCAATTATTTATTAAATTTTAATTATTATGTGCACTTAAAATTATTTATAAGTTTTTTTAAGAGAATATGTGAAATAACTTTTACTTTATTATATATATTAACCTTATTTATAATATTTTTATTTGATGAAAAAAAATTTTGCTGCTGCTGGGAATCGAACTCTAATGCCACAGGGGATAAGCCGGATCCTTACCCACTTAGCTATAACAGTTGACTAATATCCATGAAATTTTGTTAAAGTATGGAGGAAAGTTTTTAAATATATGAAAGAAATGGCAGAAATGGATGAACATTTGAGAGTGTATACATTTTACAACTGCCAATTTTGAATTGAAAAATATTTAAAATAAGGGGTGGTTTTAAGGGATAGTAAAATTTGTTAGAGATTGAAAATTTTTTTTTACAAAAATAGTTGAATATATCTTTAAAAAGTTACTACTTCTAAAGTTAAATATCTTTAGCGACAAATGTTTTAAGTTAAGAGTAGTTATTAGGGATGGAAAAAATGATTAATTATACAGCATTTTTTTTTTATTAATAATTATAATAATAATGCACAGGTTTTTGTGTTATGCATTTCAATACATTTTTTTCTGTCTAGATTTTTAACATTTTAGATGAACAATAATTTTAACAAATAAATGAATTTATTTAAAATTTAATGTAATAAAATCGATTGAAAATTAAAAAATATAATATTATATCAATAAGTCAATAAAAATGACAATCAATTTAATGTCTGCTTAACTTCAATCTACGATATTGTCAGCCAGCGTTGGTCCAATATGGTTTCAAGATATACAAACGATGCTTGATTTCGATACTGTCAGACAACATGGGCTTGACATAGGCTACACATAATCAATTTGACATCAATTCAACTTTAACATGCATATTCCAAAATCTTACCCATTTCTGTCAATTATTTATTATAAGTGACAAGTAACCTACCCACTATTGTTAAATAAAAAAATTATGATATACGTTTTTTAATGAAATATTATTTCTCTATAAACTATACTATAATAAAATAAATTTTTTTTGTATAAACAATAGATGAGGTATCAAAGGTTTTGAAGCAGTGGTGAAATGACACTTCAATTTTGCTATTTTAAAATAAAAGTATAATCAGAAAATAAAAATTCAATTGTAAAATATTTAACTTATGCCATTGCTTATGCAAGTAAAGTTAATTAATTACAAATTAAACAATGATAAATATCTAAAAACATAATTGTCAAAACATTTCAAGTTGTTTGAAATGTTTGTAAATAAATTCTAAATTACACAGTTAAAGCTTTAACTTGCAAAATTTTCAATAATACAAGATACAATAATACAATCATACAATGTATTACATAAATTATGTCAGATTTAATACACAAAAATTGATAATCTTGCTTACAATCAATTAATATTTTAATATCTTATTAATTTATTTCATAACGAGTTTGATTTAAAAAAATATTGAATCCTTCATGAATAACGATTTCCGCAAAAGTAATAAGCGTACGTAATCACCATTGATTGTTCACAAGCCGGCAATTTAATACGAAGTGTACATAAATGCTGAAGATAAGATCGAAAGCATAAGAAAACTGCCACCGCATAACTTCCACCACTGTACATTGTAAAAGACACTAATATCCTGATATCATGTTTATATTTTTGCATAAATACTATCCTCGCGTAATAGAATAATAGAACGGTAAAATCTAAGCAACCATTTGTTTTAACGTAAGTCAAATCAATACTCACAAGACACTCACGAATCCTAGACACTTGTTATTAAATTACTCTTTACGTATTAAAAAAAGAGCCAACAAAAAAGAAAATTGTCAATTAACATGCATAAGTTACTTGCAAAATTCGTCAACTTTACAAATAATAAAATTAGAATTATAATACAGAACCAAAATCCAAAAATTTAAGCAAAAGTCTTTACCGATAAAAATTTGTAATGCAAATTATTTGAATTAATGAATATCAAAATTTATTTTAAAGTTAAATTATTGATATGAGAAAAATGTATGTTTCCTTAGTTTGCCATAAAGGAAATTTGTAAAAACTTACCTTCAGGTTGTCGCGCAAAGGGAAGTTGTCTGGCTCTCGAAGCTCCTCTATTTCGTCCTCTGGAGCGTTGCGCCACGGTCACCCCGACAACGATTAACAGTAACAGCAATTGTATCCTCATGCTTCACGTTTAAGATATTTAACGCCGAACGAATTTTGCAAAACCGAACGTCCGAGAGGAAACGACCGTTCTTCGGGCTTGCGGAGACCCGACCGCGTAAGCTGTGCAAAGCACGATTTGCACAAAGACGAGTCCTTGTCTCGAGTTGAGTTCGTGTTCAGATGCTGGATGGGCTGGACCAGGGGCGTCCGAGGGCTTACATAGGGCATCCCCCACCATGCACATGCAGCAAACTGCAGGATCCCAATTACACGATCGCAGGACTTCAGCTCAGTTTGTTATGTCGGAAGTTCTGTTAGTGGTGCTGTAATCTCATGATGCACTCGATTCGGTGAACTCAATTTTCTTATCCAGGGCCGAATTTATCGTCCAAAAATTGTTCATCCACTTGCTGCTTTTTTTATATTTGTCTTTACTTTTGATTAATGTCAAGCTCAATTAATTACAGTCTAGGATTGCAGCCATCTTTTTGCATGAAAAAAGATAGACATCCTGACATGTCCAGTTGTGACGAGCATTTGGTTGGCAGTGGCGACGGAGACATGCAATTTATATTCGCGAATGATCTTTATATGCAAAAGTCGGCGCACTGCGAATCTGAATTCGACTGAAGAGCCACCGTCAAGGATAAAGGAGTCAAGGCGACGCTGCGTTTCGGAAACGTAATTTTTCGCGAAGGATTTTTCGTCGGGTCGAATGATGTATGATTGAGATGGCACATTTCGATGCACCGACTGATACGGCAATTCAAGTAGCCGGGTATCTCTCGGATCTATTCGAAAAATTTGTAAATCGGCTTTGCGAATGATTGGATTTAAAAAAAAGAACAAAGTAGCAGGCAATGTCGGGCGATCTCACAAACTGCAGCGGTCATTGACCTTGAACATTATTTTAATTTGCATGCACAAGAAGTCGATTTTTTGTATTATTACTAAAAACTGTATTTAGAAAAATATTCCGACCTTAGACTTTTTCATTATTCTTTTAGTTATAAATTTATCAAAAAATAAAAAAATACCATTCAAGTCTTAAAGCTTAACACGTGACATAAAATGTTGGGGAAAAATGATCAATTAATGTGCATTCAAGTTAGCGGAGGGTAAACGATTAAAATGAGCAGAAAATCGACATGAAATATATGTTTTCATTTCTTTTGAGTTGGGGGAAACCAGTTTATGTAAGATGATTAGTCTTTCGACCAGTTCGTCCGTTTTTTCCGAGCTAATGCCTTTGACATAACTGAATTCAAGTGCAAGTAACTGCGGCATTTTTGTTGCATCGATCTTTCTCTGCATCAGAACGAAAACGTGCCCGATGATATCCGACCCTGATATTGATGCTGCAAAAGGAATGATTCGCGTATTTGCGATTGTGTAGGTGTACGTGCCAGCGAAGAGTACGTTGGCGCAACACGAAAAGAGCAAATATCTTGTTACAAAATTTTTCCCACCGAGTGACTAATTTGACCGTCCCGAGAAATGGTTCGGCCAATTTCAAGGCTACATTTTTGCACGTGCGATTTTGTCGACTTAGAAACAAGAATACGTCTGACGCACAAAAGCAGCAAATTATTGCACAATAAAAGTCGATGACACACAAATGACAAAATAAAATTGCACCGGTAAATGCTATAAAAAGTTTCATTTTTATGTCACTTATGTGGTAATTTTGTTTTACAACTATTAACTGTTTTTATTGTAAAATGAATAAAATGTTCCAAGAACAGTTGTTCTACACACTTAAGATTTTAGTCTTCCGAGAGTTTAAGTTCAAGCTCATATGTAATTTAAGTTTATTCTTTTTCTATATAAAATAGTCCTTGTGCTGTTGCATACATTTGTAATAAATCATGCCTTTCATTATCACCTGTTACAAGTCTTGTATCATGCTTATGACTTTGTGAAAGTCAAGTTCACCGATTTTCCCATACAAATAATTTAATTAAATGATGTGCAAAAAACATTATCGAATTTTGAATAAACGACGAAAGATGTAAAGAATACGAAAAGAAGCCAGACTTGGAGCAATAAACTGGGAAACCAGATTCACGAGCCTTCGACCTACTAAATTTTTCCTCTTTTTTTTTGCTCAAACTGCTGGCTTTTTCGCATCATTAGTCGCCGGTATTCCCTCGCTGTTTATTCGTTATTTCTTCTTCCTGCTTCTGTGTCTACGTCACAGCCTCAAAAGTTGCCTCCGCTTGGCCCTGACTTTAGCATTATTGGAATAACAGTAATTCCGGTCACCAATTAAGGGGCTTGTATGATATAATTGAATGAAATCCCAAATTTCATGGCCAATTCGCAGTTTCGTTATCTTGGGGTTACTTTACAATTTTGATCAAAATGTAGGGTATAAGGTAACATGGGATGTTTACAAAAATTTGTCCCCGAAAACTGGCAGAACACGTTTTGCAAAGTGTCAATGTAAAGTGCAAGGACACCTCTCAATTCAACAAAATTTCGTTAGACGTGCAAAGTTTATATGCTACCGTGAGAGAGAAAGAAAAAAAGTTCAAGTGTTAATGGATTAATAAATTGTATTGTTCGGTGCATCACAGCTAATAAGTTATACAGTTTCTTTATTAATGGTTCCAATAAATTTTGCTGAAATAAAGCTTAACGGCGTGCAGAGTTAAAAAATTAAAGCAATTACTTTATTGCTGGAAAAAAAAAAAAATCCTGTTGTCAGCAGTAGTTACACGCATGAAAATTTTGGCTAGTATAATAAATATTCGTCTGAAGTATTTAGACTTTTGAAAAAATATTAAATATATCCTTTTCATAAATAATTTTGGGTGGATAAAATGAATTGAATTTCGTCATCGAACGAAAATGGTTCATGAAACTTTTTCTTATCAGCAAAATGTTTAACTCTTTTTATTTTTATGTTGCTTCGCTCAGAAAACACGACTTCATATAGACTATCGATTTAACCGTATGACCCTGCTTATTTATGTGCATTCGAATGTCAGTGGATGCTGCACGCAAAATAATACCGTTGTTTCCGAAGAATGTGTCCCAATTTTTTTCGAATGCAAAATCGACAAGATAAAAAAAAGACGAAGAAGGGTGTAACATTGAAATCGAACAACTGACGTAGACAATCAGCTCCACTGTATTTGAAACTGTTATCGCTGGAGATTGCAACGACCGGTGAGGTGATGACGACGTCGCTGGCGACCTCGAGATTCGCGAAGAGGACCCGTTACCATTCTGGGAATATCTGGCGGCGCATCGTCCTTTTTATTGGGCGAATTTTTGGCGACCGATTCTGGGTAGCCGGACCAGGCAATAAGGAAGAAGATTGCTCACGACGCTAACGACACCGCAAATATTAAAATAAGTGAGAAGGAAAGCATTTTCAAGTAAAAAATGTCGGACACGCTGCGTGATTCACGTTTAAACTTGTATTATAATACAAGTGCGCTTCTTCGCATTCCAACTTGTATTAGAATAACAAATTTCAAATTAAAATAATACTTTTTTATGGACTATGAAATATATGTTAACTTGTGTTTTCCAATTTAAAAAATATAATATTTTTCTATGAAAAATAAAAGTCATTTTTGAAATTGAAATTTAACGAAACAACAGTAGTACGAATCAACGTTTAGTTATAACAATTTTTTGAAAATAGAATTAGTGTATGAAAAAACAGTAGTACAAATCAACGTTTAGTAAAAAAAATTTTTTGAATAGAGAAACATAAAAAATGAAGAGCTGTTAAGTGAGAAAATATATATTTAGAACACGGTACTGATGAAAAAAAGGAAATGAAGTCGTTTTTAAGTTGTTAACATGCATTTATGCCAATCATTTGGCTGGCAACAGTTACACGCTATTTTCAGCCTCAAGGCTCGCAGTCAGAAACTTTGAGTCAAAGAACGCTCAGGACAAGTTCGTGCAAATTGTATCATTATACATTGCTTTTAAAGACCTGTTTGTATTTAAAATCAATCACTACGATTTTACTATGAAATTAAACCTCTTTTTTATTCACTTTAAGTTGTACCTATCTTAAAATAAAATACTGAATATTTTCAACTTGTCTTCTGGTGAAAACAAAAATGCAGTTTCTTGTTCTTGCTTATTTAAAACAGCATAAAAAATTATTTAAGATTCAAAAGGAATAATTTTTTGTTACAAATTATTCTTTCATTAAAATTTTTAACAGATACTAATGAGTTCGAGTATAATAATGTCAATCTTTGGCCCTGCTAAAACACGCCACGTGTGCCTTTGAGCCTGCACTTAATACAGAGTTTCGGCGCTTGAAAAGGTCCAACTGTATGGGAAGTCAAAAGTTGTATAGCATGTTAGACTCTGAATAAGACAGTCATGAATGCCTTAATAATATTGCCTTTAGAATAGAACAAAAATAATAGGAACTCGTTTATCACCCTGAAACAAAATTGTTGATCAGCTAAAATTATTTTTCTTTAAACTTTATATATTATATGCATCATTTTAATTTATTATAATATAACAACCTCTGTGAGAATGCTCAGATAGTAAAAATGTGTATTAACATTTCTGAAACATTCATGCGCAGTTGGGGCAATAACCGGGCAAATTTTATAATACAAGAATACATCTACATTTAAATTGCACAAGTACCAACGAAACAGCAAAATAAAAAAAATAATAAAATAAAAAAGTTATGTCCGATAGTAATTTATATAATATTATAATTTTTATCGGAACTTTATATTAGAGAAAACCAATTAGTTTTCTATTTAAGTGCTGTCCGGTCAAGTTCCTTTGACGGCTTCGTTGAGCGATGTTCATTAATACCCAAAGGCACAAGACCGCTGAATATATAAGATTTTTGAACACGTCATTGCATTATCAACTTGATAAAAATATTTTTAACAAAAATTCAACTCGAGTTTTTTGGATAATAAAAAGTTGCATTTAATTATGGAAAGTTAAAGAAAGTCTTATGTTTTTTTTGTCTTCTTTTTAAATATCTTTTCTCAAAAATTTTAAACCGTGCATCTTTTTGGTCTTCCGCACGTGTTGTCACAAAAAATGCACATATCATACATTTTTGCTGTTAGAACAAGTTGCTCTAGGCGAGTTCGTGACTTGCATCGTTATCTTCGAGATGTGAATCGCGACCTTCTGCATACACTGAGAAAAAAAAGAAAAAAAATCGAAACGTTACGTTTATTCAATAGTTATTAGATGATAATGATAAAAAGCCTTTATATTTGATCCGTCCGAGAGTGTTATCAAATGCACTCTAGTGATGGCCACTTCTATTTACTTGCGCAATTTTCAATTTACGCTCAGCGATATTGACGACGCCCGCAGATTTATGCTTGCCAATCGATTTGTTACAGTTGCAATTAATTGCGATCGGCTCGGCTAATCTATGCAGATTTTATGGAATCCATTTGCATTAGATTTGTAATGAAAAGTTTTGCTCAAGATTGTCAACGATTTAAGGTTACTGTCAGCTGATTGCAATTTAGGATGTGCTGACTATCTAGCAATCCGGCTTCTGGAAAAACTCAAAAAATTCTCACAAAAAATTTCAATTTTCAAATCTTCACACTTCTTAAGTGTGTAATTTTACTTACGTTTTTACTTCGAAAGAAAAAACAAAATTTTCATTTTACACTGTGTACAATTTTTTTTTTTTGAACAGTTAAACACTGTAATAAGATTTTCAGTAAGTTTGCTTTTAAAAAAAGTTTAATTTACTTTAAAAAACTTTAATTTGCTTGAAAAACTTTAATTTGCCTTGAAAAATTGAATTTACCTTGAAAAATTGAATTTGATTTGAATGTTCCTATTATTTGCAGTACAAATTTTTCTGCACATCTTCAATCACTGTAATTGAAAATAATTGTTAACACACAAGTAATTGGCAAACGTCAACATAGTTGGGTGTCACAAAAATTTTCTACCCTCTTGACAGTAATTGTTAGATTGAAATGAGGAAAATTGTTTAATAATGATACTTCATCGACTGTGTTTTCACACGATATATATACGTTCAAGCATAAGCGGTGTTTTGCATATAATTTTCAACGCTTTTAAATCATTGATTAATTATTATTACTCTAATAGTGCGCGTAATGCCTGCGGGAAAACTTGACACCGTGGTGTGTCATTTAATAAACGAGGTATTACAGACACGGCGCGCCATTCGCGCGCAAAAATTTATAAGGAACGCTTGATTATTTTAATCGCGCCATATAAATTGCGCGATTAACAAAAAACCAGCGCTTGATAAAATTTAATTTTGCCGCCGATCAGGATGAGACCGCCGTTTGAAAATAAACGAGCCAATTTGTTGGAATTAACATAAGTGAGCGGAGACATAAGTAGACGGAGAGAGAGAAGTTGCTAGAATTGTTTTCGAATGTACGCACACGTGTAATACGATGACAAATAATTCAATGACTACGTCTTAATTCGTTGTCACAACAAAAGCCGTGGCTATATAAAATGTCACCGGACTGAGTATGGAAATGATTTGATATGCGTCGCGCTCGGAAACCTTAATAAATACGATTCATGCCCCGAGGGCGAGCACACGATGCAGACAAAATACAAAATATGAAAGTGTTTTTTTACTTCCACAAAAGATTCCTACTCGTATATAAATGGCAACTGTTTTGTTCTTGCCTAAATTTCCTTCATTTTGATGTTTATCAGCAAAATGAATTTCTTTTACAACTTCATTTTAAAAACAAAGTTTCTATAAGCAAAGATTTTATTTGGTTTTGGTGTTTTATGCAGTGGACAATTTTACACATTTTTATGATTTTTAATTGACGTTCATAAAAAAGGAGTTCAAGTATAAAAGTCAGCATTTTTGTCAAACGAACTTTTATTAGCGTTCTTTGCACTTTTATTGAATATTATTTTATGTTTCATATATGAATGTAATTTACCTGAATTTCACGATTATTATTCATGTGATAATTGTAATAGTTATTCACTGAAAAACATAAATTAGTGTATTGAATTTTTGTAGTAAACTTAGAAAATAAATTTTAGTCTCAAAGTATACATTTTTAGCTTAATTTTTTCGAGTATTTTTAACTTAACTAAAATTACCATCAATTTGTCACCTCTCATTTTTCTCAAAGATAAAAGTGTATTTTTGTAACAACTATAAAAAATTTTCATTTAAAATAGTAAAGGAAAAAAATAATCAACAAGTTTGCGTGTCCAGTAGTAGAACAACATCTAATTAACAAGTCCAATATTAGCATAAATGTTAGATTTTTGAAGGCGATGATAAAGTGACGGCTGCCTGCGAGGGTTCTTTAAATTGTGTTCACCCGCAGAGGCATCCGAATATTTATAACGTCGCACTTCGGCGAACCTATCGTGCTGAATTTGTGAGCAAATTTTTCCCTTTGGCTGAGCTGTTACAAGGGTTTCGGTTGTTGAGTCCGGTTAAAGGAGTCCGGCTTGAAAAGAATGCCGTGGGGTTCGCGTTGCTGAGCTGAGGATGGGGAATAACGTCACTGAAGGACGAACACGATGCAAAAGAAGAGGCGAAAATACAAAAAAGAAGAGACAAAATAAAAAAAGATAACTGCTGCAGGAGATGAAGTGCAGCGATAAAAATGTTGAGGCAAATAGGAAAATTGAAGTTGCGTATGTAGGCTTAAAACTGAAACCTGCTAAAGTGACCAGGCATGCATAATTACTTTGCTTTTAATTGTTTAATTTTTAATCACTCGCAAGGCTGTAATTTTGTTTCTACTTTGATTTTTGATTGGTCGCAATTTACGCGATTAAATGGGTATAATTAGCGGAAAATATATTCAATTAATACATCAGTGAACAATTTGAAACGTATTTTATGACAAAAAGCCGGAAAAAATGTCTGATAAAATGATTTCGGACAGATTGGACGTGAGATCACGCGAGAAATTGGTCACGCGTGTCACATTGAGCTGTTTTAAGTTTCAGGAGAGAAAAAATAAAATTCTGTTTTGCTTGTTTCCTTTTATTTATAAAAATCTTAACGAGATTTTGTAGTAAATGGAAAGAGCAATTTCTAATATCACGTCAAACGATACTTTGTTTGTCCTTGAATAAATCACCGCAGTGAATCTCAATTTATCTCACAGAGAAGAAGAAGAAAAAAAAATCTATCGCGATATTCGATATGCCGCTTATTTTTCAGTATCAAAATCCTTGTAATTTATTCCTGTTTATCAAGGAATAACTGTAGCTTGCAAAAAAAAAATTTCTCGATTTTATTAAGTTGGAAAAAACGTTTCCTGAAATTTGTAAAAATATACAAATTTCTTAGCTTCATCATGATGATAATTTTTTTCAGGAATAATTTGTTGGTTTTTAAAATACTAAATTAAAAAATCATTCTTTTTTACGTGAATTACCGTCAAGATATATCTCAATCGAGATCTTGAAAAGATAACAATTTAATGTTGAGTTGAAGTTGCAAAGTGATCTTGACTGTATTTATGTATGATATATGTCTGAATGTTGAGTGAAACTTTTTTTTTCTTTCTTTCTTTGTGTAAACACAATTACAAAATCGTTTTTGTAAAGTCATTGTACACCGTTGTGTACACAAGAATATTTAGTCACAATTGACAAATTATTTTATTATAACCAAAATTAGCTGAAAATTTGATGAAACTGTTTTGAAAAAAACTGTAGAAAAAAACAGTACAAAATGTTACAAATCAGTTAACTTTAATTTTTTAAAAACAGCGAAGCACTTGTTTCACTTGAGGAAATAAAAAACTTGCTCAATACAAATTCTGATTTCAATTGTAAATTTTTTTTCCAGGTCACTCATGCCGTGTTAATAAATCACCGGCTGTGTCAAACATCACATTCAACATTCAGTAATACTATTCAGCTGCATGAAAGATGCAAGCGCCGTCGATGTAAGACATTTTTTCAGCCATGTTCTTTTTTCGTTGGTTCGCAATGAAACATTGTGTAAATGTATCATGCGTCTGTATCAATCGTTGAATCGCATCCATCAGAGAGTGCAACTCAGACGATACGAAATAATCGGAAATTTGTGTGCGTAGGATAATCTCTAGAAGCGAGAGAATTAAGAGAAGAGAAAAATATGTTCAAGTTGCGTCTAGATAACTAATAATGCATATAAATAATATCATATTCAATTTTAGATGCGCATAAATTGAAATTAATTTCGCAAATCTCAAGGACTAAGTTTATCAAATAAATTTATGGACATGTTGATAAAGTAAAAAGGTATCTCCAGTGGTGTGTAATATCATTAAAAAATATTGATTAGTAAATTATGATCAAATTTTATAGTATTAAATGTTTAAAAAAATTATTTTATAAATAAGAAGAAAATGTTGCGATTTATTGTGACATTTTTCCAGAAATCAAATTATTTACTTAAGAAAATAATTTCGGAAAAAAGGTCGAGTTTATTTTTAGCTTATACCAAGAAATTCCAAAGATATGTTGGAATTCAGAACATCTGCTTTTATTATAAGAGATTGTATGTCACATTGTCCACAAGCGGGATGCATTGATAAACTTATGAGTTTCTTTGATTTCTCATCCCTAAATAAAGTAAATCAAAATGCAATTTTTTTCTGACATAAATTGGTTTTTTCTCAAAATTATTATTAAAAATATAACTTGTCAGATAGACTTAATTAAAAAATCATTATATTTAACATATTTTTACTCAAATTTACTTATGTTATAATGCCTATATAAGAACGTTTATTTATTTACTATTATTTTTCAAAATTCCAAGGATGAAATAAACTATTTTGAAACTTAATGTAATTATTTATATTTTTAATGAGCCTAATTTTAATATATACAATTTAATAATCAATAAAATCATCTGTAAACTTTATACATAACCTCTAACTCTAAAACATTGAAATAAATTATTCCTATTTTTTGTCTCCTCGTAAAATGAAGCAAGCCTATTTGATTTTTAAAAATAAACTACCTCTTTTTCACGGTATAAATAATCTTTAATAATAATACCAAAAGTGAACTTACCCTATAAATGTATTTTTACGTTGTTAAGTCTTTTTCTGCAATCATTACCTTGTTTTTTTTTTCGTCATGCCTGATTTATATATATTAATAATTTGCTCATTATAATAATCGCTTCATCATCATAAAAGTTTTATAAACAAACAAAAAAAGAAACGTATCTAATTTTAACAAGCCATATTTTCTGTAGCGCAGAAAGTCAAAAAGTGCCGCTTTGCAATTGGTCCTCGCAAAACGATTCATTTTCATGAGTGATGTGACAGCTTCTTTGATAGCGATAAGAAATCGAGTTCTCGGTGTCCGTTCAAATAAATTCAATCGGGGCAACACGTTACGCCACTTAAGGGCAATCCAGCTAGCGATACACTCTGCAGGGGCCGCGTGTACGTCACGTGCAATTCTGCAATAATATTATAAAAAAGAATATTTTCGTCGAACGTTTCAATTTTATATTCGATTAGTGCATCAATTTTTGCGGGTTGCTCGCATTACGCAAATTTCAATCCACTTTGGCCGACACGGTAATTTATTTGCCACGACTGTTGCAAGCCAGGCTGCTCGTAATTTTCGAAACGATCGAATGTAAAGGGAGGATAAAAAGATAATTGAGGCAATAATTATTGTACGGTGTAAATTCGAGTCATAAGCGGTTTTTGTTGCCGCAAGCGGAAGATATAATGAACTTATTTTACTTGATTATTTGACAACCGGCTGATTTAAACGGCTCTGCTTTGGAGAACGCAGAAATCTTCTTTTTTTGAGGGGGAAGAAACGATCCAAATATGAGATGAAATCGAACACAGAGAAACAATGAACGAATTATTTGAGACGAAGTTATTTGAGACGATTTGTGACGATGAAAATGGTGTCGGTGTTACTGAAGGGGTAAAAAAGGCTGAAAAATTACGACCCTGTAAGCTGAAAATAATGAAGATATATGTTTATTGAAAGCTGAATTATATTCTATTGAAATTTGCAGAAGAGACTTGTACAATAGTGGAAAATATTTTTTACTTGTTTTGAGTATATCAAATGTAAAATAAAAGTTTCTGCTTTGTTCAAATAAAAATGTGAAACTACTCTATCTAAATAGTAAAAAGCACAAACTATACTAAAATTAAAGTTGCTTTAATTGAAAAAATATTTTAACATCAGTTTAACCTACAAATGTAAGGTTCTTAGGTTAAATTATTTTGAAAATAAATTTTTCAAGGAAATAATTCAAATTTTAAGTTAAATTGTTTTAAAATAAAAATCTCTTAGAGAAATTTTGTTAAAGTAGTATCATTTTAATTTTTTTTCGGGAGAAAACAATTAATTTGTTGATACTGTAAAGGCGAATCCATTGCTGTTTTATAACATAAGTTTGCATAAGCATTTAAGACCTTATGTGGGTTTTGTTTTTATGCACACTTTTTGACTCTTATGCAACATATTGCTTTTGTAAGATTTCTGCTTTTTTTGGTTTTGACCAACATGACTATCTTTCATTTTGTTTAAAATTAAATTTAATGATTTTTAGTAAACTAACTTTATAATTTTTGGTCATTATTAAAAAAAAAACTTTTATAAAACAATTATATTTAGTTAAATTGATTAAAACCGACATAAGGTCTTTATGCTTATGCAAAATCGCAATGAATTCGCCTTAACGAGCCATTTTTCAAAACTTTATACACATTATTCGCTTAAGTAACGAGTATCTTGTCACGTTCATTTTACACCACACTTCGCTCTCAGTTACCTACTAGCAGTATGAAATCGTTTATGTCAAATTTGCTCGTGTAGTTGATTTACATATGTATTACGTGCTGTTAACTTATACGGTATGTAGTCAAATTTACATTCCCGTAAAACACAATTTGTACTAATAATGAGAATTCAATTAAGTTTAGTCACCGAGTTTATTTTGTTGTCCGCAAAATTCCCCCGATAAATGTGTACTTCTAATCTTATCAACCCCGAGAAACTGCAATAAATTATAGAAATCTTTTTGTAATGAAAAAAAATTAACAGGAAAACTTTTCCTTTTTCTATCGGCTCTTCTTTTGCGAGAGATTCTGTCACGTTCACTTATTTCTATTAATAAACAATTTTTTTGTTAATGCGATAATTTATATGCTAATGGAAAGAAATATATAAATAGTGCGATACGGTGCTGACTGCTCAGACCGATTCAATCGCTGCATATGAATGAATATTCAAGGTTACTCAAGGTTAAGGATAGAAGACATTCCCGTCTTCTTATTTTATGCCGACAGAATTATCTTCGCTAAATTGACCAGATGTTTTCATCGGCAATTATAGTTTAGAATTATTTTACTGATAACTATTTGAAGTAAAATTATGTTCAAATAACTTTGAAATTTAGCAAAAATAGCGGTTTAAGGATATGATTCCAAAGAATTGAATTTCAACTTTGATTATTATAAAGTAGCCTGCAATTGTACATAATTATACATTAACACTAAATGTTCAATTCAAAAAAGATAACGTCATAATTGCAGCTACGCTTTTCGTTTACTGGATTCAGATTTAAAGGCAATATATTCAATCAGCAGGAATTTCAACTGTCAATTTATTTTGCCAGCAGAGGAATATAAAATTTCAAGAGTTAGAGCGTCGCAACTAATTGCATGCGTACACGTCAAACGGGGATGTTGTAATCTTAATTGCTCGGAAATACTTAAATTGTCATTGCAAGTTTTAAAGGAGCTTTCAACTCAAAATACAATTTGTGAACTGAGCGCACACGGCTGTGTGTGTGTGCATATATACATACACACGAATCATCATTATTTGCCGGTCGGATGAATGTCTGGCATTTTTTTGCAGCAATGTTTATCGTTTAGATTGGTCCTTCAACCAATGCACCTTTATTGCAGGGTGCCTTCGGATTTATTTAACGACTTGTTCAGAAAAAAGAAATGCTTTGTAAAAATTATGCCAGTTTTGATCGAATATTTAGCGTTTTTCCTCCAAATATTTGTCACTAATTAATAGCGTCATTTGCTGCAACAAGCAATTTTTTTTTCTTTCCCAACAATTACCTGTTATTAAAATGTTTGTCCGTTTGAACATTATTTTAATGTTTCTAGTATGTTATTTTGCCGAAGAGTATCATTTTGGGTTAAGCGAATTTTTATCGATAATCGTATATTAATCACATTAAGTCGTTGCAATTTTTCTTTTGCTTTCCCGTTAAAAAAAATGTTGTACACGAGTATGCAATTACTTGTACAAAAATAAAGATGTAATAAAATAATGAAAAACGGTAAAAATTTGTGCGAATAAAAAAGTCCAGGCAAAAGAAAGTTCATTACCAACATCTTTGTTTGGCTTTTGGCTTTTTTCCTGCTCAAAATGAATCGCACAAAAAACTGCTATGCTTATTTTTGCCGAGTAATCAAAGTTTTTTTGTTCCTTTTTCGTTCTTCTTTTTCCACGAAGCCATCTCAGTTGTCCGAAACATTTCTTTGCAGTAACTGTCAACCTTGTTGCGTCGCAAGTACATCTGCTTCTGGACACGAGTTTGAGATATATCTGATTGTGGGTACATCTTTATTCATATATTGTATCTGGTTTGCATATGAGACAATTTCATTTGGTTAGAATTTAATTTTGAGACAGATTATTTCATTCGTTAAGTTTGCGATTAATTTCATCAAGTCGTGATTACAAAAAAGAAATCACTTTGTCAGTGTCACTGATTAACAAAAAATCATTAATTTGTATAAACCCATTTTAGAAAGTTTTCTACAAAGAAATTGTTGAACACAAATTTGTACTGGACAAAAAGTTTTAAATCCCTTAACCTGTTTTTCTTTTACATTTCAAAGTACATTTTTATAATTCTTTATCGAACCATTTTATTCATTGTACAAAGAAGTAAAAAACAGGTTTTATTATTATGTATTACAGTTAGCCGTGTCATCCAACCCTGCAGATGAATATATTCAGTTTGTGAATATCATTTGAGCAGATTTTCTAAGTACACTGACGATATCGCAACTTTTCGTACTTAATCTTAATCCAGTAATTTACACGCATTCCACTTAAAATTATTTTTATACTAGTATAATAAGTTGTGACTGTTACACACAACATATATCTTGTAGGGATAACATTTTAAATAAAAAATTACGGATTCCGCGATTCTAAATCTTAATTGCTTATCGCCATATGTAATCATATCTAAATAACCAATTACACGGTTGCGGGTAAATGCCTATCTACAGAGCTATCCTGTTAACCGGCCATCCTGATCCTTTTTCCTTCTGTTCACTTTCGATATATAAATACACTCAACAACCTAATAATATTTTTTATACACAGTAATTGAGTCGATAGCAGCAAGAGTGTTTCAACTACACTCGAACCTTTTGTACAAAATTAACAATTTAAATTTGAAAAAAATGTATTGGCTAATGATAAAAGTAAAGTTAGTTTTAATGTAAGAATTATCATAAATGCCAGAATATTACAGATTAGAAGACAACTTTAATATCATCTTATTCATATATGCAGGAATGGAAAATTTCTCCACAATAATTTACCAAACATTATTCTATATATGTTTTGAATGCCAACTCAAATAATGAATAAAATAATATAATTCAATTTATTATCATTTTTACTGAAAAATCTGTAAACTAAGAATCTGCAGTCTAACGGTTTGATGCAAATTTACGTACAATTATTCACTTCTTTTGCACTCTCGTTATGTTACAATTTAACATTTATTATTCGAATAATAACGTTTTATACTTGGACAAGAATAATTTGAGTGCAATTTCAGGGGTCCTTTGAGCCATAGCTTTACATATATAACTGTCAGGACGAATTTGTTTTATCCGTATACATTCTGAAATATTCTCTCGAAGGGTACCCGGTGGAGATTAAAGTGCAGTTTGGAGTATCATAATGCAGGTCCCTTGTTTGATAATAAGGCTTCTGACGCAACCGGTCACATTTTCTTCTGGGCTCGTACTTTTGTTACGTGGTCATTTTTTTCTCCATTGCTCTTAGCATTCCACGATCGCGTGCAGGAACAACCAAGATTGCACAGAGTACCTTCCCTCTTTTTATAAGATAAGCGGGTTGCTTCGTTAAAGGTGTACATTTTGCGATCGGTCACCGTACCCGAGACCCTGCCAGGGCCCAAATCACTATGGCACACGTGGCTGATGACGTAAGATGACTTTCAGATGGCTTTTGCGGTGTTCGCATATTCTCCGCTGAAATAATTCAGATAATGTCTATGGTTATGTTAAATCGAGCCAATCTATTAATAAGGTTAATGTTGCTGGGCTGAATAATATGAAAGTTCCGTGATATCGCTCTTTTTTTATGCAAAAAAAGAATTGCAAGCACTCGAATAAATTGAAACTCATAATGGGAAATAAAAAGTTCAATTATCTTTGTGGTATTAAATAAAATTGTCTAAATGACTTTTATCAGCGCAGTGTAGTAAAAGAATCGACTTCAAATTAAAATCTGTGTATCGAATTTACACAGTTATTTTATTGCTTGAGAAAAATTTATGGCAGAGCAGATTTATAATAACTGTCGAACTGATTATTTAATATACAAATGCGTAATTAAAAAGTTTGTATAATAGCATTGTTAATTGTTTCTTTCGGCGGTGACGTAGTCTGATAAGAGAAATTCTCCCGCAATAAAATTTTGATATTTTTAATGATCAATATTATTTTATGATGGTCAGAAAGAAAAATTTATGGTTTAATTTTCAATAAAGTCTATTTGCATAATTAAACAAATAATTAAAAAGTTAAATATTCGACATGGCTCAAACTTAAATGAAAGTGTTCGATTGATAAATCACTTGTTTTCCAATCTGGGATCAAAACTTATTAATATCGCAACCAGATTACGTACGCTCCCTTTCCTGAAACATTCGATTAAATTACAAAAATTAATAGCAATTTTCAATCATTAATAAACGCCTGGCTTTAAAAAAAAGAATTAATAATTCACGCGCGTGTTTCACGATAAACTGCCCTGTTACTGCATTTATTTGCATAATTAAGTTTCTAATTACAGCGTGTGGCTTCAATAAATCATCATTAATCGATTTTTCATTCAATTCAACCGAGCCAGCAGTGCCGACAAAATTCACATTAATGACCCCATCCATAAATCCATCAGACCTGTTAATGATGTTAAGAAATCATTCGAACAATTGGTTCACAATTTTTTAATTGCAAAAAACAATGTTAAATATTGTATTATTTATTATTGAAAAAAAATCACACATGCACAAGCTATTTTCATAATTAATGCATCGTCCCGTTCAAAGTTGCGTGTTAATGACGTGCAGATTAAAACGAATTTTGACGGAGCGTTCGAATGATGAATTTATTTCTCGCGGCGCAAAAAGGGTCTTTTTAATTTCGACATTCTCGCGGTCCATAAATAATTTGTTTCGAAAACATTCGGCGCAAGTTATCTTTCTCACATGGAACGTCCAAAAAATAAAAGAAGAGGACACATGGAAAAAAAACAACCAGGAGAAACAAAGTTCCCGCAAACATCCTTGCTCCGTATTCGATTACACGTGGTGTGTACGTAAATAGTGGAGCTGTCGGTGACATCCTACGCAAATCAGCGGACTGGTTCTAATGAAGCGGAATGCGTTTCATTAAAGGTGGCTGCGCGCCGGAAGAGCGACGAATAGGTCGGCAATTAAATCGGGTTAAGGGGAAAACATTAAAAGCAATTACAAAGCCGGGGAGTTGGGGCAACAAGAAAACGAAGAAGAGGCACAGTGGCAGAGCCGAAAGATAAGAGGAGAAGAGGAGCCAGGAAAAAGAAGGAGCGTCCAAGGCCCAGGGGTCCTTGCTCTCGGAGTTATTATAGCCCACGGACTCATAACAACACTTTGCAGATGCACCCGCTCATCAGAGG
>JABFPM010001169.1:0-22038 GCA_022817325.1 Idris sp. 1 HC-2018 | reverse complement strand
GAAATTGCTTAAGAAATTTTTGAGTACACTGTCTTTTATAGCGAAAACTCACAAAACTGGTTGGACGAACACAAACTTTTTTTCTGCCTTGACGAAGAATCAAAACCATTGACTGTAATTTGCTTTTTTTTATCGTGTGAATTTAAATTTTTTGCAGTTTTAAAATTTTAACTTTTTTTGTTTCAAGTTTGCAAATTATGTCAAATGGTTTAAAATCTTTGGCAACGATTGATTTTCACGTTGAAATATTTTTATGAAATTGATTCAACGACCTGTTAAAACATAGATTATACAATCTTGTTATACACATGTTCCAAAATGCAAGCCGCAAATTGATGTATGAAATTTAGCAACTGAAATTAAAATAATTTGTATACCATGCTGTATGTATGTATATATACATATATAATCATATATATATAATATTCATAATTATCGATCTACCAGAGTTCGACAATTATCATTTGCATCGATTAGCACAGATATAACGACAATTAAATATCTCCATCGACACGACGAAAGAGAGGCAACTATAGGGTTCTACATACTAATTATATCTATATATATTTTGCTGTTATTTGTTTGCTTTTTTTTGTTTATTTGACTGTTTATAATAGCATACGCAAAAGTTAAGTGCAAGTGATAAACAAATTCAAATTGATCGCGAGTGTCAGTATATATATATATATATTTTTTTTTATGTAAAGCTGAGAAACGATTGATTCACTTAGAACAGACTCAACAACAAGACCGAGATCCATCACCAAGATCAGACGAGGGCACCATTAGTTACTTTGATACAATTAATACAAAATTAAACTTCGGTCAAATGTTAGATACGTGTGCAGAATTAAAATTAAAACTTAATTTATTTCTTATTATAAAACAAAAAAGTTACTTTTTGGAATAATAAATGAAATGTTGATTCTTTTGCTCAGTTATAACAGATTGCAGTTAATCACTTAATTTAAGTTTATGTAAAGCAAAAATAATAAATTTTTTAAAATCTATCACTACAACTTGGTGAACTTTTTGCCATAACCGCATTTATAATACAGAAGCTTGAAATTAAGACCTGTTGACGCAGCAGACATGCATTCTGATATTTATTGTCGTGTTTGGTAAAAAGATATGTTTGAGTAGACAGTATTTGCAGCGTTATTTTTTTTCGCTGGTGCCATATGCAGTTGATTTGGTTTTGTTGTTGGGCGTGTGCATTATATGACGATATGTAAATGCAAAACATGTTCGGAATGCACATTGCACAATAAGATTTTTTTAATATAATTAGAATTGTATACACGCATACAAGAGACTGTGTGTGTGTTTTAAAATCAAATCATTACACAGCTGTTGAAAGGACATCAAGCAGAAAAAAACGACTTTTCCTCGCGCTTCTTACATATCGTATGAAATTTTGTGCGGGACAAAGTGCACCTGTCACTTGCTGTCCCCTTATACGGCAATAAAATATTTATTATCAGAAGACTATCAGTCCGAAATTGCACGCACACACACTCATACAATGCGTTAACACATACACACACCTGTGCCTGCACAATGGTTTTGTTCACTTTAATCTATATCAAAAACTGAAGCCCCAGATAATAACTAACAATGTTTTCTTTCTACTTTTGTTGTCTGAAAACCACCCCTTCTCTTGCTCATCTGCTTTTTTTTGTTTTTTTTTTTATTTTTATATACGAAGTAAGGACATCATGATATGCTCATACACCAGTGTATAGAGCTATCCAAATACTATTATTATACATTAAAAAGACATTTACACATTTTTGTACGCAAATACCACATTTCACTGCAAAAGAAAAAGCACTAAACAAAGCCAGGAAATGAAAAATGACTTTTTCGGTGTATATTGTGGTGATGAGTCTTGTCTACATTATCAAGTTTATGATATTTTTGCTGTTGTAGAATTTAAATTACAAATACTGTGAACAATTTGCTTTATTTTTTTTCTGTTTTTTAGCACAAACTTAATACAGAAGCTAAATTTTACGGCAATACACTGTAATGAACAGCGTTAATCACTTTGTATTATTGTTACATAACTGATACGATTAATCCACGCACTTTTGTACCCGGCTGCTAATGAAAGCGATTGACCGTGATAGTGGATAAATTTGTACTAAACTTACGTTGCAATTTGTTCACAAGTTCAAAATAATTCCTGGCCCTTTTTGTTTCAATGTGTATTTAATAATTGAATATAAATTATTAACAAACATATATATTATATAATATATATAGTGTAATGATGTACGATAAATATTTGTCCGCTATCTTGATTACGAAGGATCCACTCAAATCTAAATTTGATGAAACTACAGAACTATATAAAATGACTAGCGATTGATTTCTTGTTTTTTATATATTTTGTTTCACCTTTTTGATCATTTTCATTGAATATGTCTCGGAAATTCATTTGTAACAATACTTTTTTTATGACAATAAAAAACTTACTACGGTTTTTTGCTTTCTTTTTATGATTAATCATTTAAATACGCCGACTACGCACTTTTGGACGACATCGTCGCAAAAATAATTATAATTTATCTTAACGAGAACGTGTCCAAGAATTACGCAATCAGTATATACAAAAGTGAAAAACTTTTTTTTGGTTTGAAGTTTTTTTTGTTTTCAATTCGTAAATTGACGAGTGTTCGCCGAACACAGTAAATCCGATGAACAAATATTTGATCGTATGCCGAAAAATGAAATGTTGTTAATAGAAAAATATGAATCGAAAAATTGATCGTAGTTTGTTCATTAATCCAAGATAAGATATGTTAATCAGTTATATCAAAAATGTTCAACAATCAGACTGTGTCTCGGTGATACGTGTTCGGCGAACTTGGATCCTTTTTTTTTGTTCGTCACTTGTAACGACAGTAAAAACCAATCATATACTTTTTTTTAAACGTCTGTGTAGTTCTGTAACAATTTTTGAAATAAGCTAACAACCTTTTACAAAAAATTTCTTTGTTATAAAACTTAATTTATTTAATTAACTTTATTTTTGGTAATTACATATATTTTTTTTCAAGCCATGCATTTTCATTTGTGTTCAAAATTTAAACTGCAAAACGAGTTTCTTATAATGTCCTCGAATTTACACTTAAATTATTCAATTAGCAGTTTGCCAAAAATTCTTGATTCAATTAAATAAATTAAATTGTATGATAAAATTGTTAAGTTACTCAAAAAATTGCTTAGTAAATTGTATAACACGAGTGTAAATAGCCTGTTTCGTTTACTTTTTTCTTTCCCTTTAAATGAAGCTTATAAAATTATATCGATTGTTTAACAATCGAACTCATTTAGCTCATTAAAAGCTGCTTTTACAATCAAACAATCGGGTAACATTAAACTACAGAAATAACGTGTTTTCTTTTTCTTTTATATATAATTAAAATTAAATAAAATTTTTGTAATAACAACACATCAACACAACTTGTGGTTGGTTTATAAAGTTGATAATAATTAATAACATCAGAATCACTCGAAAATAACATTGGCAACAGTTAAGTATACAAAGAAAAATGCATTAACAAAATATAAAAACACTTTTTTTAAAATAAATATTAATAATAAATTACATCTAATACTTTAGCAGTTTAATTTGTCGTTTTCTCGTAAAATGTAACACTTTTTAACAGAAAATAAATAAGTTAAAAAGTCGCCCTTAAATGCACCTATCATCAGATGTATTTTGAAAAAATGAATGAAAATTTAGTCATAATACATTTTTCTTCGTATAAAGAAAAAAGATGATTCATATGCAAGAACTGAAACAGCCATTACGCTTGAATCGACTTAAGTTTAACACGTGCTCAATCTATCAGGGCCAATTGTATTATGCGGTGATTAACGATAAATACTTGATGACTATACCATATATATTATTACAATATCGTTTAATATTATTAAATATGCCACGTCGTTGTTCAATTACGATAATTACATCGCAAATGAACAAACTATTTTTATTTGTTTTCTTCTATTTTGTCAACGAGCAGACACAGATAACAGTGTTCGGCTATGCAAAATTCGCGACAACATTGTGTGATCGTAACCCTGAACAATCCGTCAATGTTCTTAACTTACTCCCACGCATTATCCCGAAATCAAAAAGTATTATAATAATAATAAATAGCATTTATAATGAGCTATTTATCGAGGTGTGCGTCGACAACGAGACATAAATAGTTATAACAAGCGTAGGATGTGTCCTTTAATTCGGGGGGGAATCAATGATAATTTATATAAAAAGTACTGCGACAATACATCGCAATTTGTAATACAAAGAATAAATATATTAAAAACAAAAAAAATCCCTGCCTGGTGTTTAAGCTCTTGTTTTCTTTCTTTCTTCACTATAGGGAACCATGTATTATGTTTTTTTCTTTATCATTAATTCAACGGAGCGAATACATTGGGCTGTGTAAGATTTAACAATTAACGATGTTTTTTGGGTTTCGACATGCTCGGTATGACAGAGTTATTTGGTACAACAACGCAGCGGTCAAAATGAAAAGGAAGTCCCCACTTCCTGAAAATATGCAGCATAAACTTAAAAGTATCTCATCAAGTTGGAATTTTCAGTGATGAACATCAAGAAAAATTGTGGGTAACCATTTTTCACAATGCTTCGCTCTAATGAATAAACGGTACTTTCTTAAATAATTATGGGGATGATCTATATTGCGTGGTTATTCTTCCTTTTCTTTTTTTTGTGTTTTTTTTTTTATTCACCTTGATGGTTCCACTAACTCAACTAATTGAAGAATTGTCTCTGAACAGAATGTGCCTATACCTTACAATAAAAGTGTAATACTTTCGAATCTAATACAGTCTTTAATAATTATTATTTTGTTTTGTGTTTTAGTTATTATTATTTTTTTTTTTTTGCTTTTTTTGTATTTTTTTCTTTGTGTATACTTTTATTTAATATAATTTTACTTTTGTTATGATGTGCTGTATGTTTTATTGTTTAAGACGGTGGATGGTAATGAATTTTGTGTTTGTTTGTTTTTGGTGGAATCGATGAATTACAAGTGTAAATTCTGCAGCTACGAACGAACGACGAATGACAATACGTCCGCTGAACAATTGTACGAGCGTCGGCGTTAAGACTTAAAGTGTACACATTGATCAAGATGTTGGTACCGAGTTTTATTAATGCCTATGGTTATTAGTGTCACTGTACGGTCAATGAGACGTGCGGTACAGAACGTAAACGGTCGATACATACGCTGATTCATCGAATGTCAGAGATTTCGGTTTTGCTGCCAAAAATTTTTATCAGCTGATCCTCGTAATCTTCGATGTTGCGTTTCATCAGCTCCATACAAGGTCCCAAGAGACGCTCAAATGCCTCAACGTCCAAAACTAAAATTAAATTTTTGTATTGATTAGTCTCAAAGATTATTTTACATAAGTTACATCACACAAATTAAACATGCTTGTAATAATTTTATATAACTACAAAAAGTTGAATTTTTATAATTTGACGTAATTAAATTCATTAAATATTATTTTATAATTCACTTTCAATCATTTTAAATGACTCAAATTAAATGTTTACTGTTTGCTTTTAATTTTACTAACAATACAGCGCATTAAATTAATTTTACACTATATAGACTTGTTCAACACATGTTTGGTTTATTAACACATAATAATAATGCATTCTGACTTATTATTTAGTAGCTTAAATTATTTGCGGCAAATAGTATGATTAATGATTAATGCATTGAAATGTTTTAATAATTTAACTACTGCTACTATTGTTTTAATCAGAATACTTTGTTTTAATTAAACACGATTGTACAATGTAGCATTGGTCTAAGAAAATATATTTAACGTTCATTACAGTATCTTGAAAATATAATAATTATTAATTTAAATTTGAAAAAATAATACATGTTTTTTAAATTAAATTTTAAGATTATATTTTGTACTTTTTGGCAAATTGATAATAATAATAAAAATTTAATACTGGTAATAATAATTTATTTTTGTGTAGAAAATAATAAGCTAGGAAATGAAATAGTTTGTCCTAAAAACTTTATCTGAATCGTAAATAATGCAGATAATATAAAATATTTTATGTTCTTTGTTCATTACTATTTTTTTAATCTGTACATACAAAAAAAAACTAAGTATTATTTTTCATTGCATTAATATAAGTATAAATTTTAAATAAACTGTACATAAAAATTCTTGTGACATCTAAAAGTGAGCTTAAAATATTTCAATGAAAATATTTAAATATATAAATAATTGGAAAAAAGGAAATGTATAGCTTTCAGTAGAATTTATTAAATTCTTTATTTCATTCCTTTGTTAAATACTCTATGAGATCATTTTAATTAAAGTTGTCTCTGTCTTTGACACGATTGTCTAATAAATATTAGTTCAATGCACGACAATAAATTAAAGTAAACAAATATCATCTCTATTTTCTACACAATTCCTAACATATTGATAAAATAATTTTTGTAAAGATGAATAAAAAAAACTTTGATCTTCTATCTGTCTAGTAATTTGTACTCTAAATTGAACAAAATATTTTTCAATAGAAATTTTTATATAGACATTTTTTCATAAACTTTTTAAATGAAAAAAAAGGAGTATTCTATAACTAATATTGGATTCCAATAAATTATTTGACTAATTCAATCTCATACGGCTTCTTTTAATTAAATTTTTGAAGAATTCAAATATAAAATAAATCATAACCACCCCAAATCAGCAGGGTGTCATCGACATTTGAACAATGTTATTTGATTTGAGTAATACAAAGGAAACAATATCGTTGATTTACTTACAGGCCAGCTTGACGTTTCCGACGGCATATGCGGATGCGGCACGGGGCTTGTGCGTGACCAAAGCCAATTCACCCAAGTATCCACCGGCAGGAACTTGATTCACCTATCAAAATATATATATATTTCCAGTCAACATAATGGAAATGTCGTGTGGACAGAATATCCGATTATGGCGCGCGAATAAACTCAATTTAAGAAAAGTCGAGGTGACATATAGTGTGGCATTTTTTTCGATAAAGCTCACCTCAATTTCGCGACCGTTGTCTCCGACGATTGTGATCCGGACAATGCCTTCCTCGACGAAGTACATTCCATCGGCTGAGTCGCCTTGCCGAATGATTCTTTGACCATCCTCGAAATGTTTTGTTTGCAGTGCATCCGCCAGGTTCATACGCTCGTATGACTATTAATTAAAAATAAATATTAATTACCATTTTTCAATTAAAATTACATCTTAAAAAGTGAACATTTTTATTTAATTTAAAAGATACAAAAAAATTCAAACAACAAAGATACTTTCTATTTTAAAAAAATAGTAAATTAAAAAAAAATTATTTGAATGTAATCTTGAGTAATTTTTTGTACAAATCTCAAAATATGTTTATGTACTTGGAAATTAATTCATGATCATTTTGTAATAGGTAATATTACAATTCAAACGGTGTAAAAGTTAGAAAGGCTGGTGTATTTGATTAGTATACAACTTTAAACGTGAAACTTATTTTTAATCTTTAACTGATTATATTTTGCAATTGATATGAATTTCAATAGCAGATATAAGTGTTATTTTTAAAAATTTCTTGCAGGCAATAAATATTATAAAAATAGCATATGTGTAATATAAATTATCTAAAAGATAATTAATGTGATTACTAGAAAAGGGGTTTACTGACTATTATCACAACTTATCTATGTTGTTAAATTTTTGAAAACAACAGACTAAAATTAAAAGAAATAATATATAACTAAATCAAGATAATACTAAAGATTTATTAAAATTAGAAAAATTATTTTTAATTTACATTACATTTTTAATTTTCTAATAATAATTCGTCATTATTCATTCATTAGTACGGGTTCCATATTGACAAAAAAATCTCAATGCACAAAGTTTCATTCAACAAGATTTGCACGTTTAAAATAACATTTTTTAATTACTCAATAAATCTTTTTAATATATACTAAAATATAAATATTTATGAAAATTTCTTCTACGTACGTATTTTGATCATACTATCAAAAAGTAATTCTACAAAGAGGACAATTCTATTCTCATTTTAATAATAACTTCGCCATGAACTTTAGATAATACAAAGAAATTTATCATGTGAACGTCATATACCATATGAAATAAACGATTTAGTATTTAAATCAAGCGATCATGAAAACAAATTTTTACGAAAAATCATTTCTTTATTGGATTTCTTTTTTGTTCTATTAATTATCAGAAACAATTATCAGAAGCTAAAAACAAGCTAAGAAATAATGAATTGAATTTGAAATCAAGAGAGTAAAAACAAAAATATTTGTGTTACGAAAGAAATCGTTTTTTAAATACAATTCAATCAGCAAACATATATTCAGTGTCTTTGAAATGCAGTATCTGTTTCGATAAAAAAAACGTTCTTTGCTTCGTAAGTGTCCCAAATTATGAGTTATTCAACATAATAATTTTAAGGTTGAATTACTCTGTATGATATTTAAATTTAAAAAACATCTTTAGAGTACACACATTAAATTTATTTTTAAACTAAAAAATTCATTTATGCAGCAAAAATATAGAAAACTATTTTCGATAACAAAAATATATTTACATGAAAGACAGCTGACAAAAAGGATCACAGCAGTTGCAGTATATATAGTATATATTTTAGGACATAAATTTATTTTAGACACTTTAAGGAATTTTAGAATTTCTTATGAAATGTAAGTATGCATTAACCTGCATATTTGAACGCTTGAAAAATTAAATATTAGAGTCCACGCACACACATTTCGGTTTTATGATATAGTCTAGCTGAAAATTTTATATTCAAGCTACGAGTCTTTTTCAGCAGAAGGATTTTTATTTTGCAATTGCTGTTGTGCAATCAAATGTACATTGATATATGCATTTCTTTAAATATTTAAAAACAAATAATTTAAATTGAAATGCTTTTAATTATTCACAAGATATTTGACATTTATAAAGTACACGTTTCATTTAAATTAAACACAAAATAATAAAAAAAAAATATTTTTAAAATCTAATACTTTATAACTTTATAAAGTTATCTTTTCAGATTGCGAAGAAAAGTTGAGCAATTTTAAAGAGTAACTTTTAATAAATTGACCCATTTTTACTTTTCAAATCGTGTTTCTGATATTAATTAAATTTGATAACTCAAAAATAATTTCTATGAATCATTTCTTGCCTGATGTTAATATACTTTTTATCAAAAAAAAACTTTATATCTAACTTTTTATCTTTTCTCATCCATTTATTCTGACAGCTACAATTTTAAGAGTAAAATAAACTTTCAAGCCACTTTTTTATAATAAATAATACTGTAAAATATAACAAAAGAATATTAATCAATCATTAAAAATGAAATGAATAATATATATTTTTTTATGCAGTTAAAGTGCAAACTTACCTCAAGACATTTAAGCATGGGAACTTTGTCGATGAGAGATTCGTACATCTTGCGTTTTTTGTGTGCTGATTTAAGCAGGATTCGTCGGAACGTTTGTCTGTCCATAGCCCAAAGTGTTCCCGAAGTGATGGCCTTGACGGAAGCAGCACGTGGCATATTATAAAGAAGGGCCAGTTCACCAAATGCGCCACTGTTGTCATAAGTATGAATACAATTAGGAGTGCCCTTTTGATCCTTCACGTAAACTTCATATTTACCCCTAAAATGAAAAGTACATATTTCAACGTAACATCACAAGTCACTTTTACAAATTACATTGAATATATAATTTTATTATTAAATTAAATTGAAACCCTCTTTTTGATTTGAATTTATTTACTTAATTTCATAAAATATTACACTTTAATAAGTTAATTTGCTGATCAAATATTGTATAACTTAATTAATTAACTAATTAACTTATCAGCACAATTCTTAATTTAAAAATTTTATATTTTCAAATTTTATTAAAAACGGTAACTATTAGTTTTTATTGCAAAAGGATTTTGATTAAGTAAATTTAATTAATTGAAAGTACACATTTACAAAATATACTATTCTCAGTGTACTATTTTTATATTTATTCCAATTAACAATTAAATTAATTAATATTTTGTTACTAGAAGTCAAAATTTTACCTTTCAATGACATAGAAATTGTCTCCATCGTCACCTTGTTTGATAATGAACTCTCCTGGTTTGACGGTCTTCTCAAACATAGCATCCAGAACATCAGCCATTTGTTCCTGAAAATTATACAAAAGTTAAGTAAACATGTGTAAATCAGTACAGTTTATGTTATGTATTTGTGTGTTTAATTAAAATTGACTCAAGTTCACCTTATCTAACGGTCGGAATAAAAGAATCGTTTTAACGCTTTCGCTTAGCCGGTGTCGTTGCTGGTCGCTCTTAGGATGAATACTCTGCAAAAAATTAACCCAAAAAATTACTTCAAAATCATTATTTTATCAAAAACAATTTTTTTCGCCAATTATTATTATTAATGCTCTTATTATTATTTTTAACGTTATATTATAAGATGAAAATAGCCAGTCGCTGAATTATTTAACTCATCACATTGTATCTATTAATAGATAACGTTTTAAAATAATCAACCATCTCAGAGATATTTAGTTCTCGGTACCAAACAAAATTTAAGAAAACTATGTAATATTGCACCTTTTCAATATTTACTAGGGCAAGTCGAAATAAAAATTTTTGGCCGACTGCCCTCTTAAATTATATTTTCCGATGAAAAAAAATGGGGCCACATAATTTTAGTGACTTTTTAAAGAGTTTAGGGAGCGCGCGGGGGGCCAAATACCCCATTTTTTGGTACGTTTTTTACATTTGTACTCGCAAAGTGGTTTACGTCAATCGGATTGTGCTAGTTTTTAAATATGTGGTGCCCATATAAATGCCCTTCAAGGGCCATAAAAATTGATCCAGTTTCACCTTTATTTAACCTTGGGCCCGACCTATTGAAATTTAAGTATTTTGGAAAATTTTACGAAAAAAATTATTGTTTGCTTTAAATTATGTTTAATATCTTAAGATCTAAGCAATAAATATTTTATTTGTATTTTAAAAATCAAATTCTTCCAAAAATGTAACATTTTAACGCATAATTAGCGATATTTCCTAGAAAAGAAATTACCAAAAAAAATATTGCTAATATCGCTAATTATGCGTTAAAATGTTACATTTTTGGAAGAATTTGATTTTTAAAATACAAATAAAATATTTTTTTGCTTAAATCTTAAGATATTAAACATAATTTAAAGCAAAAAATAATTTTTTTCGTAAAATTTTCCAAAATACTTGAATTTCAATAGGCCGGGCCCAAGGTTAAATGAAGGTGAAACTGGATCAATTGTGTAGCCCTTTAAGGGCACCACATATCTAAAAACTGGCGCAATCCGATTGACGTAAACCACTTTGCGAGTACAAATGTAAAAAACGTACCCAAAAATGGGGTATTTGGCCCCCCGCGCGCTCCCTAAACTCTTTAAAAAGTCACTAAAATTATGTGGCCTCATCTTTTCTCATCGGAAACTTTAATTTAAGAGGGCAGCCTGCCAACAAATTTTTTTTGACTTGCTCTAATATTTACTGATAAAAAGCTTAATCCTAGAGTTACCAGAAAATCTGTACCTCTAGAACTGTCGTTGGTTTCATCTTTAATATATTGCGAAAAATAATTGTCTACATAATTTTTGACAGTTTAATTACGTAATACAAAATTTTGGAACGTCGACTCATAGTTACAATACCCTAAATATTGGAATATTCTAATTGTTCTGTTATTTATAGATCAAATTAAAAAGAGAACAAATTCTTATAATTTCAAGAAGGTATAGATTTCTAACCATTTTTACTGCTAAAAATAATTAAATTATTGATAATTAAAAGAATTATTTTAGATTCTAGTAACATCTTAAAAAACAAATTTGTACCATTGCGTTGATAGTTCTAATCTTAAAGATAATAGTCACAATGTTTGATTAGTAATAATCAAACAAAGTTTCATGTTCGAAAAAATGTTATTAAGTTACTGTTTATTTTTCTGTTTTTTACTACATAAATAATAAATATTGTATAAATCAATTTAGTAAAGTTATAACTAGTATATTTCTTCGAGAATGTAGGACAAAGATGAAATAACAGTTTAATTTTTTTGGAACTACATAAATGTTGAATACAGCAACTGTCAATTCTAAATGTATTTCTCTAAAAAGTACGATGACGTTTTAGCAATCTGTTTTGTGAGCTCTCAAAAAAATCATCTTTCATTTTATTATATGAAATAAATATATTTCTAAAGAGTGTATAAATAAAATTAATTGACAAGAGACCTCGTGCATTAAAGCAAAGTCCAGGAAGTTACGTTACAACTAGTTGAATAATATCGAACCATTTCGAGTCATATTTTTTTTATTCCAAATGCAACGTCTGCATTTGAAATGTAAAAATAGTCTAATGAAAATTCAAGCTGATTATGGAACGGTCTCTGTTTCTTCATTGAATTGTTAACTGAGAATTACCGTTTACCGTACTCAACTTGCTCAAATAATCAATTTTGAACCCAAAATTTGCTGATGTAGATCAAAATAAAGAGGAGCGCATTTAAATTTTTTTTTCGTGTTAACCTTTCAAAAAGGATTTGAAATTAATGCGGTCGCAGTATACGTGTGTAGTTAACATTATATACATAGTGTATAATGTTGGCACGTGCTGTGACGTCACAAACATGAATCACGCTCATCAGTCAGCAAAGTAAATGGCCTTTTCTGTTATTCGCAAAGCTCTAGAGACAAATGTTATTTATGCATAGGTCATGCACAAGTCTCCCCCTCCCCTCCCCCAATTAATTTAATTGCTATCTGCATCAAGCACTCTTGATGATTTTCGATTTCAGTTAATAAATGCTAAAACATTATATTGATTTATCAAAAACAACATCACATGTCCGTTTTTCTTTTTTAATTGATTCCATTGATGCTCGTAAATGACTGCTAGATAAAACCAATTAGTTTTGAAATGTTCTTTCTTCTTCTTTTCTAAGCAAAATTTGATCCCTAGCTGTGAGAATAAATTAAAATAGATTGCAGTTGATGATATTATTTCAAGTACCGCGAGAGATATATATAAGGTTCAAATTTAGGAACAACAAACTATAAATAGAAAGTGAAGAGTTTCCGTTATTGTTTTTTTTAATTTGTTGTCAAATTTATTGAGGTCTACTGATGAGTTCGACATTGAGACAAATCATGTCTCCACTGGGCATCTGAAATGAATGTAATTTGAAGTTATTTAATAGCTTTGCTACGCTTCTATTACATAAACTATTCAGCTTTAATTCCCGGTAACTAGATAGGACCTCTCTGCAAGAAAAAGTACTTGCCAGAACAAATCGATGACTCGGAGTAAAAGACACCTATACTTTGTGCAGCATCAAATTGCAACCGAGCTGTCCTCACATTTTGCAGTATGAAGAAATATAATTTCTTCGGCGAGGTTTTATGTTATTTCAGGAAAATATATGTATTAATGTCGTCGCTGCTTGAATAAGGTCGTATGTTTTTCTCATTCTGTTCATTATTATTATATTTCTTGAAACTTTTAAATAAATTTTTCCTAAGCTTCAGTTAAAAGAATAAATTATGGAAAAAATTTTTTTTGGTATAACGTATGAATGTTAATAACTTTTCATTTAAATTTATTATTATTTGAAATGAAATTTAAATAATTACTAATCAATATTTAAGAGGAAGTTAATAATACACTATTTACAATCTAAATGCCAATTTCTTTGTCAAATAATAATTTTATAAAATTGTGCTTATGAAAATGTAAAGAACCATACAAATTTATTCCACAGTTTATTCTCTGGAAAAATAAAAATAAATGTAATTACGATTGTAATAAATGTTTTTAAAATAAATTTATAAATAAAAAATGTATGTATTGTTTTATTAAATTTTGTTGTTTAGCTATAAATTAGGGTAAATGATTAATTTTTAAAGGAATTGAAACGAAATTTTATTTCAGTTTTAATGTGGGTCACATTTAATTAAAGTTTCTTTATTTTTAGCAAGATTATTATTATATGTGGATAAATAAATGAAATTAGAAGGTTAAATTTATATGACTTGGTATTAAATAAGCATTAAATGACTTCAATATAAGCAAATGATTTGCTGTGGCACAATAGTATTCTGTAATAATAATAACTATAATAAAGTTGAAACCACGTGAAATCAAATTTCGCATGATTTCAAATTTACTTTTTAAAATAAAATTTCAATTTCATAAATACTATTTGAATGAATATATTGGAAAATTTATCTTTCATAAATTTAATCCACATAAAAATATTATAATTTAATAAAAAATGTTAACCGAAACTACTTTTTTTCTTTAATTCAAATGCAAGATTTATGTTTGACAAAAATGAATGAAACTTGATATTTCATCACTGGAGTCTTAAATGCATCAGTAAGAGTTACAAACAATCTATACGTTTATCTTTATAAGACTTTTTTTAAAGATTAGTTGATAAAGTTTTCAACAACACGTTTATCAAAGTTTTCAACTGACCAGACTTTTAAAAACTTTGTAATAAAATAAACTGACATAATTTTCTTTGACCAGAGTTGGTATTAAAAAAAGAAAGAAAAAAAATACATTGAACATTGAACTTTCATTTATAAAAATTATCTCGATGAGAAGACTTGAATTGTTAAATTGTTCGACTAATTATACCTTTTAGATAATTAATCCAAGCCAATCAGAAGAAAGTCTAAAATAATTATGAGCCACCATTGTAGTATTTTCAAAGAAAATTTTACGTGTAATCGGATTCATCACTTTGAAAATACATTTATTATATTAATTTCACCAAGTTTTCTCAATTTTCTGAAGAATTTAATAATTATTTAAAGCCACGCGAGATCGTTAAGAAAGATTGCAACTGATATCCATTAATTATTAAATTAACTTAAAATTAGAATTATTATTAATGTATAATTCTTTCAAATATTAATATTTTAAAAATTAAAATGAACTTTTAAGCTAATTTCATTCTTTGATGAATTCAAATATAGTTTTAATTTAAAATAAGTTATGCTCGAATCATTAATTATTCATTCGTGATTTAATTCCCCGATACGCAAACATATATTTAAATAGGAAAAAAATTATTTGATTAACTAAATTTTAAATTGCTCAATTTAACTCTTTTTGGGCAAATTAAAATTATAGATGAAGTCAGCTTTATCATAAAATATTCAAGTTTCAAATCTATTTACATTTATCTCAGACTAATCATACACTTTAATACAACTATTCTCTATTAAAAAAATACCTTTTTAAATAATAATTATTTAATAATGATTAATTAAAACCGAATACAAAATGGAATTCTAAATGATAAATCTAAATTATAAATAACAAATGATTTCAGAACTGAATGATCCATAAAAATTGACTAAACAATGAATCCTCATTTAACAAAAACGAAGTTTTGCAAATATTAACGCTTAATTTGCAGTATAATTGCGGCTTGTTTTTTAAAACTTTTGCGGCTTCGTTGGTCACTTGATCGATAGGGTGAAAATCGGTTGATGCGGGGTACTCGCGTATGTGAGCACGGCGCCAAAATTATCGAGCGAATTGTTTGTACGACGTAATAAGAAAGACAAAGAGAGAGATTGTACAACAGAGAAAAATCGGAGGAGCAACGAAGAAGGGCGGAAATGGTGTGATTATAGGCGGCCACTGACAGAGCACAGAGACAAAGCAGAACTGAAAAAAAACAATAACTCCTGAGTGAACAACGTAGATTCTACGTACAACAATAGATTAAGTTCACTCATTGATATTTAACGTAAATTTGGCCCAATTTTTCTTGTTTTTCTTCATTTAAATTTAATTGAGTTTTATTTTTTTCTGTTGACAATGATGAGAAGACGAAAGTTTGTTGAAACCCAATTGTGTCATCGTCCCTTTTTTCGTCGGAAATGTTAAATGTCATTTCCTTTTTGTTCCACAATAATTTGTTGAAAGAAAATGTTTTTATTGGATCACACTTTAATTGTTTACTCAAAGCGTTTTTGCGTTCTTGCGTAAAGCGAATTAACTTTGAGCTGATATTAAATGAAAAATGAGCCGATTATTGTTTGAGAAAACTCAACTACTACTTGATTATTTGATTTAATATATGATCTTTATTATGTTGAAGTCAGTAAAAAAAAAAGTAATTGATTAAATGAGCGACGCAGCCAAATGGAAAATCATCGTGATGATTAATCAACATTTTTTCAAACCAATTAATCAGAATAATCGCATTTTATTAATTGCAAATGAACTGTAATAATAATTTGTTTATAAGAGCTTGTCTGAGAAGCAAGTCAAGTGTTTCGAGTAATGGCAGGAAATTTCAATAAACTGAAGAAATAGATCATTATTTGAAATATCTGTTATGAAAGATAAAATGCTCACTTCCCTTGTTCATCATTTTTGTTTTATGTTCTATTTCTTTATTATTTTAACATACGATATTTTGATGTAAAATTTATTATCTTGAAAAAGATGATATCAACGGGATAGAATGTGAAGATAAATTCTATGAAACTGCGATGATGTGACCCCAAATGAAACCTAAAAATGTTTGCAACAAATATTGTTATGAACAAGAAAATCAAATAACTATATAAGAACAACAAATTACATTTAACTAAAATAATAACGTATCCAGACAAAAACTTGGTACGATTTTTTTTGTTTATTCAAAAGCTGAAACCTTTTGTACGTTTATACCAAGTTGGAAAAATATTGAAACAACAAAAACTAATCCTTTAACCAAGAAATTGATTTAATAATTCAGAATTATTTTGTTATTGATATAATTTCATTTTTAATGAAATACAACTAGAAGAAAAAAATGTTAACAGTATTAGCTACTGGGTACAATTAATTACATGTAGGACGCCCTTGCGATCAAATCCACATATAATACCAAATATGTAATGACCACATACACTGCCCGCGATTATGTCTATATACACAGACGTATCCTCAATTGCATTGATCTTGACAGCTTTCTCATATTGGAAGCAACGCACGAATTTAGAAATCATTGATACGTTTTAAACATTACCATTAACTTCACTTGACCCAATTTTTGCACAACTTGCAAGATAAATTTTCTGTTTCATTACTCAGCAGGCGCAAGTGTGACACCTGCATTTGACAATTAATTATTAAAACACTCTTTACTCCTGTTAAGCATATGAACTACAAAATGTTTCACTTAAAGTCCATTTTATGTGCATCACTTTGCTAATGAATCAACTAAAAACATTATCTCAAACGCTTAAGGTTCATACAAATAACAGTTTAATGAACTGTAAGTCTAAAAAAGAATACAAAAAAAAACAACTGGCATTGTCTTCATCTCAATCATATTTAAATGTAATCTACGACTGAATGTGCGTTGCAAAAATATAAAAAAAACTTGCCTATCTTTAGTTTCAAAGTCGACTGAGTAAAAAAAAAGTTACTCGCTCAGGTTGAACTTATTTTTGTTTCAGACTTCAACAAAATGAATCAACAAACATGAGGCTTTTAATAGCGAGGTTTTGAATTGGTCGAATGCAATTCCGTCGACAACGAATAATACCCAATAAAGGCATAAAAGCCGGCACGGGATGAATTACATAAGAGTTCAACTGTGACAGCTTTTTCGAGCGGCTTTTCGATCGAAAACCATTATTCGTGCGCGATTCGTTCGTGCAAATCTAATTGCAATAGTGGTGAGACAAGACAAAATACGAAAAAAAAATAGTAGTCTGAGTATCGATAAGCCATCGGAGTAAATTTTATGTAATATATACGTATGTGCCAGCGGGCACGTAGCTGCAGGAGAATGCGATACATCGGCATTTTAACTTATATACGAATGCGCGTTTGTGTGTGCGCGCACGGCACTCCAACTAGATTGAATTTGTGCCAACTTCTTAGCAAGCAGAATTGCTACCGAGGACAGAGTGTACAGGGTACCTCACTGTAATAATACCAAATTAGACATCGAATTTAGGCTTAGCCGAAGAATCAATTTTTCGACCCCATATAAAATAAAAATGATCATTTATTTATTTTTCTGAATAAAAGAGATTTCTTCGAGCTGTCATGCGGACAGATGTGGTGAAATGAAAAATGTTTTTGAAAGCTGCACTCTCATAGACAATTTTTATAGATTTCGAGGAAAAAAAGAAAAAAGATTTATGAATCTCACCTTAACTCCTTCGTCCTCTTCGTCATCCTCGGGATTGTATGTCTCCGCGAAAACGCTCTTTCTTCGGGTAACAAACCTGCTAACCGGAGGTTCTGCGAACAAATTCAATTTAGAGCTTATTTATTGTTTTGCTTTTGTTAGAGATGGGTGGAAATGGTTTATGACATTTTTAAAAAATTTGCGAACATCATAGAGGTTTCTAATGAATGTGGCTTGAGTTTTTTTAATTTATCTTTTTATAGATACGAGAGGATTGGTTATATATTTTTTTTAATTTTGTTTGTAAAGTACAATAATAAATTTATATATCTTTTTAATAAAAATAAATATGAAGGTGTAACGCGAATTTATATCTTCTAATATTGTGTAATTATTTTTTATTATTAATGAAAATTTAATTATAAGATTCTTGTAAGTTAATGAAGTACTTTCTGTAGGTGTAATTAAAAAAATAAATCACAAATAATAATGATATTTTATATTGCTTAGATGTTGAATTTATTAAAATAATTATTTACAACCAAATTTATAATACGAAATGATTTTTTTTTAATTCGAATTTAAAAAAAGGAGAAATTATAACAAGTATCTAGAAGTATGATTTATTTCGTTAAAGTGTAATTGTTTGAGCTAAACAAGAATTATTGGCTAACCGTAAATAATCAATTTTACAAAGCCTTTTTTAATAAACAAAAGAATGAAAAATATTAATATAATTATTACATCTTAGAATAATAAGTAAATTTGAATATTAATTATGATAAAATTATTGAAATAATAATGTTTTTAATAAATCTTCAAATTTTTTTAGATACACAAATAAATTTAAAACACGTTAGCTTTTAAAATTAATTTTACTCTATATTTAAAGAAATTTTATTTTAAACAAAGTTTATAAACTGTAGTGATAATATTTTATCATCTAATATAAAGTTTTATTGGATAAATTTTAAACATGCAACAGTTTAGCTAAAATTTTAGCGTAATATATACTCTTTTATATTAAATTTTCAGAAGATACAAAATATTTTAACAAGTTTCTAAGACTGTAAATGTTGTTATTTAATTTAAAATTTGTAACCAATATAATTAGAATTTTTATAAGAAAAATAACAACATATTTCAAATCAATTTTTTTCTATTATTATTTTTAACTGTTTATTATATTTTTTAATTTTCTTTTTAAAAAGTACATTTAAAACAAAATGAAAATGTATATTAAATTTGACATACTATCATAAATTGTTATTTTAAAATCTTTATAAATTATTATTAATGATAAACAATACCAAGAATTATAATATAATATGAAAATAAAAACATACACGAGTTACTTTTACTTGAATTAAAATTTTTGCTCTTACATTTTAATGACATTTTATACAAGATATATATTTTAAATCATAACCAATATAAATTAATGTTTCGAATATTATTTTTAGATTAAAGAAGTGTATAATTTGAAAGCATAATTTTAATTATTTGATATTTATACGTCCGACAACTTGTTCCAATATTTTCATTCAACATTATAACATTCAGTGGCAACGAATAATAAAATATGAAGAATAAAATCAAAATGCAGAAACGCATAAGTGTAAGTGCGTGGGATGTATATAAACAAATTCTTTGCCCTTAAAATAGTTTTCTTATGTATTATTATATTCAGAGATAATCTCATATTAAAATTCCCAGTATTTTCATTTATAATAAATATTGTTTTATTTAAATTATAAGAAAAATATTGTATAAATATTTGATAAACAATTAAATATGTTTTTTAGAAATCTTTTTATCACCTTGAAAAAAATTTTTACTTGTTTTTAAATGATATATTCCGGTATATAAAAATAATTCAGTCATAAAAAATATGTAAACATTAACATTTAATACATTTTTTGTGTAAAGTAGTTGTAATCTTTTTGGAATCACATGCCAATTACTACGTAATTTCGTATGTATTATTTAAATATATAGCAATAAAAATATTAACAAAAATTAATGTATGCATATTTATTTCAAATAAATATATATATACCCTCATTACGATTTCATAAAGTTTATTTTTGTACTTTAAAGAGGTACTTCAGTCTAAGTAAATTATTTAATATATTTAAAACTTATGATATATATAAATTTATTCTTTATTTATATTAATTTGGAGAAATTAACTGCTTTTTTGATTCAAAACTTGTAAATTTCTATCATTAAAAAAAAACAATCTTATTTTAAAAAAAAAACCTTTGTATTCAATTCAAATTAAATCAATCCCATTACTAAAAGAATTATTTGAAAAATACTTCTTTTATTCTGAATTTTCAGAGATACAGCCTCTGTAACTCTAATTCTTTATTTCACATTGAATTATGTCTATTCATTTTCTTAATGTATATTTAGTATCTAAGTTAAATGTGGATTTGGAATGTTATAAAATACTTTCATTTTGAATTGTTTATTTTACACTCGAATATTTTAAATTTTGTTAATAAAATTTAAATCTTTAATGATAAAGCAAAGTTAAAATATATAGAATTATAGTCGACACTATTGAATGATAAATCTAAAAATTAAAAATAATTTTGTAAACAAAAAATTAAGTTACATTACGTAATAGCTTTTGTGTACATACAATTTTGTGTTTAAAACTTTTAACTCAAACTTCCATAACTTGAGGAAAACATAAACAGTTCGAGTAAAAGAGAATTAACTGTAAATCTTTATGTAAATTTTACTCTTATAAAAATCCCTTGATAAACTTATCTATAAAATAATAAATAAACAAAAAATTAAATTAAGTGTAAGTTTGACGTTGACATTTGACTACTAACTTGCAAATCTAATTGTATATAAAATATTCGAATATATCTGTAAAATAATATCATTAAGAAATAGATTCGACGCCCCCAAACCGAACTGTATTAATTTTAAATTAGATATGAAAATTTCCATTCAAAATTTTCAAGTTGAGGAGTTCGATTCAGAGGCGTCAGTGTAATTAAATAAACATCCTAAGCATATCAAAAGTTAGTTTATTATGATTTGTTTTCCAACCAACGTTTATTTACAGTGGGATTATTAAAATAATTTTTACACGTAATATTTAAATGATACAAACTCATTTAAGCACTTTGATAATTTTAAATCTATTTTAAAAAATTAAATATCCAAAGTTAAACAATATATTTGTTTCATTTGATTGCTAATATAATCTATATTTCTTACTGCCAGGCAATTTATGTTTTAAAGTAATATTTTTCAATCAAAATTAAACCATAATTGAAATATTCAAATAAAAAAGACAAGAAAAAATGTTTATAATAATTATCATATGACTTAATATATAACAAATCTGTTTTCAGTTAATTAATTTATTTAAGAGTACAAAGAAGTTTTCATCATTTATTTCAACTCAAAAAATTCTATATTGATTTCAAAATTTGTATAAATTTTAAACAATCAATGAAACTATTACTTCTTTGTTTGATTATTGAATAATTTCAATTGAATTGAACTGAAGCTTAGGAATTTGTGTTATCTTATAATTCATATCAATAATTATCATCGACATTTAAATTAATTAACGCGATGTCGAAAGGAAATTTCTTTGTCTTTCTCTTATTTTTAGTGATATTTTAAATTATATGATTGTTTTAATTAATTTTTAAAAAAAACAGCCATGTACCGGTGTTGACTTTAGATGGGACAATTTTATAAAC
>JABFPM010001168.1:0-22045 GCA_022817325.1 Idris sp. 1 HC-2018 | reverse complement strand
CATCCTTACTTTTAAATAATTTTATTCTTTAGAAATTTTAAATGTATATGATAATTTTATTGCAGCAAACATCAGGATACAAAGAAAAGAACTTGAAAATCATATTAATGTGGGAACCAGGAAATGAATTCAAGGGGTTTACAATCGATGAAATAGATGGCGCGTCAGTAGAGCGAATAAATAAGCTGTTGGGGAGACTTCGAGATCATTCTTAATTGAAACGTGTTTGAGTAAACATTCAGTGTTGTTATCTATATAATCTATACTTTTGTATATGTTGAAATAAAACATAGACTTAATTAGAAGAGTGTAAGTTTCTTTAATACAGTGCATGGAAAATCCCACATTTTGGGGGCCCAACCGGGATGAACAAAGAACCAACGAAATACGTGCAACGAGGTTAAGAAAAGGAAATTTAAAATCAACACAGAACAGGACTAAACAAAAGAAGGCTATCGACGTATACAACCTCAAAAATCAAGAGAGAAAATTTTGAGGTTAGAGAGGTACAAAAAGTTTAGAGACTGTTAGGAGGTTAGATTGACAAGCGAATTTTCTAGAAAAATCAAAGAGGGACTTCGTAACTTTCCGGAAAAAAACGAAGCGATTGTTCTAGAAACTGTGAAAGAAAGAAGAAAAAAAAAATTTTTTTTAACCAAGATGGCGACGTTAAGAGATAAAGAAGCGTATTTCGTATTCACAAGTCAAAACAATCAAAACATTGGTGAAGATTATTTGTGAAGATGTTCCTGAAGACAGAAAAAATCGACAAAGATTACGAGAATTTAGTGGCTTTACTTTTAAACCTGATTCAACAGATTACAAAATGAAAGTTGATTACATTCAAAAAAATTTTGAGGACGACGAGTTGGCAGCAGTTTTTAAATTTTTGTGTTTAAAGGCAGGTCAAAGTTCAACACGAGAGTTGGCGGCTTTTTTGTGTTCCTATTGACGAATCTTGGTTTACTTGTAAAAGCAATTGAAGAAGAAGAATACGATGACGACGACGAAGAAGAAGAAGAAGAGGAGACGAAAAATAAAAAAAAGATTAAAAAAGTCAAAGAAAAAATTAAGAAACCAGATGAGAAGTTTTGGAAAACACCGAGTTTGACAGATGACATGCAAAGTGCACGTGAGTCAAACAAAGGAAAAGAAGAATAGCTCGGAGAGTCACACAATGGCAATTCATTGGCAGTACCTATGTTTTCATTATCATTTCGCGATATTAAGGGATCTTTTGTATTTGCAAAATGATCTCTGATGGGATGGGCAAAACTCTTCTTACAAGGTGAGAAAGGGATTACATCGTGGTCTGCAATTAAGAAATCTTTGAAAGAAGAATACGACCTGAAGACTAGTAACGCGGAAATACATGGGAAGTTATCAAAACGAAAAAAGAAACGAGAAGAATCACTTCAAGAATATTTCCTAGTGTTAAAAGAGATCGCCAGCCGAGGAGACATCGACGACGAGTTCTTAAGGCAATATGTCATTGATGGAATTGAAGACGATTCGGGAACCAAACTCATCCTTTACGGTGCTTCTACATTCAAGGATTTCAAAGACAAGTTGAGACAGTACGAACGAGCAGTATCAAAGGTGAGTCAGAAAAAAGTTGAAAAAACCTCCGGTGCACAGACGAAAACCACAACGAGCTATAAACCAAAAGACTCAGACAAAGATAAAGAGACAGATCAAAGATGTCACAATTGCGGGAAAATTGGTCATCGGAAAAATGAGTGCAAAAACAGGGAAAAAGGAAAAAAATGTTTCAGCTGCAACAATTTCGGGCACATAGCATCGGAATGTCTTGAGAAAGGTAAGAAGAAAGACACCCAAGAAAAGAGACTAACGTCGAAACTTAGCAAAATGGAAACAACACAACAAGTTATTAACCATTTTAAATACAAGAAAGCCGAAATAGGTAAGCACACGTTCATTGCTTTTGTTGATTCAGGCTGTCAGCTGGTGTTATTGAGAAACGATGTCTACGAGTTGATAAAACAAGAACTTTCCGAACTCCAAAAATCAGATATAATTGTAAAAGGAATGAAGAAGTCACGGGCTAATGTTATAGAATATTTTCCCACTACGTTGAGAGTGGACAACGAGGATTACGAAGTGAACGTCAGTGTAGTGGATGAGGACACAATAGACCAGGCGATGGTAATTGGGAACGACTTGCTGGACCAGGCAAAAACGATACTTCTGAGAGAAGGTGTAACACTTGAGAAAAGGGAAGAAACGCGTTTTATGAGGATGCAAGTAATTGAAGAGAAGGAGTTGGATATTGAAGAGTCTGTTGAGGAGCAGGTTCGAGAAGAAGTCAAGTAATTGGCTTCCAATTATAAGCCAATGAAGACAAAATCAACCGACGTAAGAATGAGAATAGTTCTTAAAGACGAGCAACCGATTCACTTTAGACCCAGACGTTTTTCACCAAGAGAGAAAGAAGTAGTGGAAAGGCAGGTTGATGAGTGGCTTCGAGAAGGGATAATTGATCATAGTTCGTCAGAGTATAGCAGTCCAGTTGTAGTCACACCGAAGAAGAACGGATCAGACCGACTATGTGTAGACTATAGAAAATTATTAAAAAAATTATTAAATAAAGTAACTGTTAAACATCATTACCCACTACCATTGATCGAAGATATCTTAGATAAACTTCAAGACGCAAAGGTGTTCACAACTCTTGACTTAAAGAACGGGTTTTTCCATGTGGATGTGGCGCTTTCACTAAATTCACATGGTTATATCCCGTAAAATCCACGACCTCCAAGAAGACCATAAGTAAGTTGGAGCAACAAAAAACGAATTTTGGAAATCCAGTTCAGATGATCACAGACAGAGGCACAGCTTTCATCTCGCAGGAATTTAATGATTATTGTTCAGCTGAGGGGATTAAACACATCGCAGTTACCTAGGGCCAATGGTCAGGTGGAAAGGATTAATGCCACCGTGGAGACAATGCTTGCAAAGCTTTCGATAGAGGATACTGAGAAATGGTACCAATTCGTGCCAGCTGTCCAACGTACCTTAAATTCGACGTTCCAGAGGAGCATAGGTCGAACTCCGTTTGAACTTCTTACGGGTGTTAAGATGAGGATAAAAACGGATCTTTGAATTTTAGAATTACTGAATCAAGAAACTATTGATTCGTTTTACGAGGAACGAATCAAGAGTAGAGATGTAGCTAAAGTGCAGATTTGTAAGGTGCAAGAAGAAAACCGAGCAAATTATAATAAGAAGCGCAGAGAAGCCGTGGAATACCGAATTGACGGCCTAGTAGCGATAAAAAGGACTCAGTTTGGGCCAGGGTTAAAAATGAAGGCCAGATTTTTCGAGCCGTATAGAATTGTTAAAGCCAAAGGAAACGACACGTACGATGTGGTTCGTGAGACTGATTCTGAAGGTCCAAGGAAGACATCCTCGTGTGCAGAATTTATGAAACCATGGACAGAACCATACCCACCATCCGAGGCGGATGATGTCAGTCAGGCAGGCCGAGTGTGGGAACCAGGAAATGGATTCAAGGGGTTTACAATCGATGAAATAGATGGCGCGTCAGTAGAGCGAATAAATAAGCTGTTGGGGAGACTTCGAGATCAATCTTAATTGAAACGTGTTTGAATAAACATTCAGTTTTGTTATCTATATAATTTATACTTTTGTATATGTTGAAATAAAACATAGACTTAATTAGAAGAGTGTAAGTTTCTTTAATACAGTGCATGGAAAATCCCACATTACTTCAAACTGAAATAAATTTACCACTAATGTAGATAATAACTAGTAATTTTTGTCGAAAGTTTAAGATTTCAGCTCTTAAAATTTCTGGTCAAGAATGGATTTGACTTGATTCCAGGATTTATGACATATTTCCCTTAGAAGTGGTCGAACAACCTTTTATTTTTTTAAATTTTGCAGAATTTTACAAGTTTTAAGAATATCTTAAAAAACATAATCCGTAATTGCTTTAAAATGGTTGGCATTTAAACATGCTTCTTTAGTGAAATTTTTAGTGGTTTTCGAGTGAATAAAGAGTCGGCCATCATTTTTGAAGCAACTACTGATTATGTTATTCAAGATATTCTTAGAAATTCTGAGAAATTTAAAAAAATTCTTAAATAATTTTTAAAAGAGATATGACTGTTTGACATTATCACTTTGAAAAACGCTGATTTTAATCAAAAGTTTTAAAAGCTGAAATCTCATGATTAAGATTAATTACCTGCATTAGTGAAAAACCTATTTCAGTTTGAAGTAATACAAAATGTTAAATGTTTGCAGTTTTCCAAACTTTCTGGCGAAAGTGTATATATATTTTTTTACCTTTGTCCAAATTGTGTAATGACTCAAAAAGCATCCTACTTCACCCATTTTCATTGGTCTGCAATAAATAAATCATTTTTATATATTTCAACAAATTAATGTATATTATAAGATATTGATTATTTTACCTTTTATGAAAAGGATCAATATAATTCGGCATCATTTTAATTCCCCATTTCTCCAAGAGACTTTCATTTAACATTCTGAAAGTGTTTATAATTAATAAGAATATGTGACAAAAATGAAAAAAAAATTGTAAATTAAAAGGTACCTTCCGTCAACTGCATCTACAACTTCAACTTTAAGACCAAGTTCATCAAAACATTTCAACATACGAGACTTCTTTTTTGGTCTTCGAACTAAATTAATCATGAAAATTTGTGACATTCCTAGAGTGTCTTTCGGAGGATATTCTACAAATTTTTCAAGATTTTCTAAGAGAGGAATATCTAACATTTCATCTAAAAAGAAAATGTTCTTTTATTTTTATGTTCTTAACTTCAAGTAATAAATTAATATAAATTTAATATTTGTTTACTTAGCATTTCCACTTTCAAATTTATTAATTGTTGCCTATCGTCATCAATTGTTTCATCACTTTCAAGAGGCACCATAATGTAACCGTAAGTTTTATCGTTGCAGATATGCAAAGATATGTCTGCAAATTGAAATTACGATTTTTTTAGAAAAAAATATATTTGTTTTAAACAATTTTTTCCTTAATAAAATTATTTACTAGTTTTATTAGCTCCAATAGCAAAAGTGATAATATCATCTTCGGGTCCAGTATAATCCGGAACAAGTTTGGACTGATATGTCAGCAGATCTGTAGATTTTCGTCTTAAATCTATCAGAACTGCACTATGAACCATGGGTACTTTAAAACAGTCGACTTCTTGATGACTCAAAATTGGTTTGTATTTGTCAGTTCTTAAATAATAATAATCCAAAGTCATTCCTGCCCAAAAATTACTGTACAAGCCATTTGATTTCAACATGGGAGCTGCGACTATTAATTGATGGGATATCAATTGATTTAATGTTTGAGGATTTGTTAGAAAAGCGTCTGCATCCAAAAGCTGCAATAAATTAAAAATTCTCGTCTTAATTTTTGAAATTAATCAACAAAATTAATAAGAAAAAATTGAATCTTACAAATATGTAATCTGCCCATCGCTGTCTGGCAAAATTTAAGGCTTCTTCCCTTAAATTCATCATATGAGCAAATCTCTTAGGAGACCAACTGGAATAACTGGTTTCATCCGAAAAGCCGCTTGAATGTTTATCAAAATACGTTTCTACATTGTGATAAATGTGATCCACTTTTCTTAGCCATGCTCTTAATATTTCTATGGAATTATCAATATTATTATCACTGTGAATCCTGAAACAAAAAATAATTATCTAGCTTTATTGCTTTTTAAATTTTGTATACATTTAATGAGTTTTTACAAGAATAAAAATATCTATGATAATTATAGATTGGAACAAGTATTTTTATCAAAAATACTATGACTGAAATGTATTCCTCCCACACAAAATTACTCCATAAACAATCATTAAAGATAGGTTAATTTAAATAAATAATTAATTTAAACACTCACCATAATGTAATTCTGTCTTTCGGATAATCCAAACCTTCCAATAAAGTTAAAAAATAAGGTAAAGTGTGAGCTTTGTTTCTTACCAAAATTGCTATTAACACAGTCGGCTTTTTGATATCATTATTTGTTTCTAAGCAATACATAAATGGCACAATTGTTAGCAAAAAAATTAATTTCATTGTCGGTGTGTGATTGACCTAAAATTTAAATTTAACACTTTTCTTATAATTATTATTTTTCTTTGACTTTAAAAGCTAAATATAATTTTTGTTGATTACATTTATTGATAATTATCAGAGCCATCTGTTGGCAGTATAAAGGGAAAATGTTGTTTCTTTTTCTAATTCATGCACATTTACGGAGATAAAAGGAGATGCAAAAGCCTCGCATTAACCTGAAAATAATTTGACATCTCCACATCTGTAACTTTGGCTCCAAAAAGTTTTTCTTCGTGGATAATTGATGACAAATATTTATTAACTAAATTGTTAATAAAATGACAATTCACAATTTATACATTTTTTCCAAAAGTGGACTACTTTTGTATTATGCCGAATGGAATCGGCTGAATAAATCAGGAATGACACAAGAAGAAGTGAGTTTGTTAAATATATTTTATGTATAAAACAAAAAATTATTATTATTATGTATTTAAATTTAATTTTTACTGTTTAATATTAACCGTTATCTAAATAAAACTTTAATTTATGTTGTTAAAAAGAATTTTTTTGTAGGAATCTAAACTAATGTACGGAATGTTATTTTCTATAAAATCATTTGTAAGTAAAATATCTCCTCTGGATGTAAAAGAGGGTTTCCAATTTTACAAAACAAGCAAATACACACTTCATTACTATGAAACTCCAACTGGTTTGAAAATTGTTTTAAACACTGATAACAGTGGTATGGATGTTCGAGGAATTTTACATCAGCTTTACAAACAAGTATAAATTATTTTGAAAATATATTTTTTTGTAAATTAATTTTTTTAAATACCGATAAATAATTTTTATTGATTTTAGGTGTACCTTGAATACGTGGTAAAAAATCCACTTTGTCAATTGAATGAACCTGTTCAGAGTGAATTGTTTAAAGCAAAAGTTGATGAGTTAATAAAATCATCTCCAGCATTTTTGAGTAGATCATAATTGATGCATTTAGATTTTTGTAAATAACTTGTAAATGATTGTATATGCATTTTTTTAATGTTTATAATGTATTTTTTGGTGTATATAATATGTATTATTAAAGTTATTTAAATCTTATCAAAAAGTTATTTTTAAATAAATAATTTTAAGTATTAGGAAAAGGGTTTTTTAATGAAAAACAACCAAAAACAGTGCATGTGTATTATCAGATATAGCTTTATTCATGTATAACATATATTTATATATCTACAGACATTATTTTAAATACCTTTATTTTGGCTATGGACTTAAATTTGTATTATTTACAAGTCTATATTTACTGCTCTTTTTTGTCTATAAAGAGAGAACACGGCAGTTTGTAATATTTCCCCATATCTTTTGATAAAGAAACATGATTTAAAATTAATAAATCAATTGAATCATGTCGACAAAATTATCATAACTATGATTCGATTATTTTCCTTTGTGGAATTACAAAATATTGCATTTTTTGTATGTGTAAAAGTGACGAACATATATAAATTGTGTATAAAACACAAAATAAAAATTACTTATAATTCTGGATTCTCTTTTTGTTGCGGAACACTTTAATAATGTGCAGGAGTACTAGCATATTATTCAAACGTACGTTATAATCCCTGTTTTCCTTTACTTTTTTTGTCATTTTTAGACTTTAAGCATTTATTTTACTTGAAACAAATTTCCATGTCAGTCAAAGCAGTACATATTTTGAATTGAGAAAAAAATAAAGATAGCTAGACTCTAATGTATATAAACGGCAGTGCAAGCAATGCAATTTTTCAGTTTATTATTTTCAACAATCCAACCTAGATGTTGACGCGTAATAATTGTTACAATGTATATTTACAACATTCAAAGTGATTTTTTGAGGTCTCTCTGAAATTACATATGCAGACATTTTCAGATTAGACGCTAAGGAATCTTTTTTACAAGTTTATTGTAATTATTGTTTTATAGTTATATTAATTTAATTTGTATTTATTTTCCTGGCTTTTATTTCAAAAAATTAAAATTATTTGAAACATTGGTTTAACATGTTTTTGGCACAAACTTAGCTTTTTTCATATTGATAAGCAAGAAAAACTAGGATAAACATTAATGAATATATCTAATTTGTTTACTCTCAATTCAATTTTGTTTATAACATATTGTTCTCTTAACATTAAATGTTGCAATGTTTTTGTCAAAAACTGTAAATTCAATTCTAATACTTTCAGTATCTTTTAACTATTTTATTTTAAATGTTGTATTTTAAATTTTAACATCATTTTTTTTAATTTGTTTTTATTTTGCTAGGAAATTTGTATTAAATAATAGAAAAAATTAGTGTTGTAACAAAAAACAATTTAATTCTTATTAATTGAACAGTTTTTTGTAAAAACATCTTGTTTTTAAATATTTAATCAAATGCTGTACAAAAAAAAAGTTAAATAGAATTAAAAAATTGCTACATTTGAAACCACTATCTTGTTGACGTCAATTTATTAAATGTAATTAAATTTTTTTTTGTTTATTAAATATAATTAAGAGATGAGGATGTTTTACCAGTATTTTATAAACTATAAACGCCATATTTTTAAGAAACACTAAAGATTTTTCTACTTAATTCCCGCAATTTGTCCAAACATATTAAATAGATTATATTACTATAATATTAATTTAAGTTTCTCATCTATCAATATGTTTGTGAAATTGTACTGAAAAACATAAAATTATAACTTTTATAGATTTTATTATATTTATTTAGCAAATTTTATCTAAATATAACAAAGAATATAAAATATGGTTAACATCTTCAGTCTTATTTACTTGCGCATTTTTAATACAATTATTTGTTACAATCGTACAAAACGAGAATAGAACAATAATCCAAATGTGAAATGTAATGATTCAATTAAAAATACAAGTGTAATCTGAAAAAAAAACTTTGATTCATTTTTTTGTCATAATTGGGGAGAATATAAATAACTAATAGAATAAATTTTATATAATTCTGTTTTAACGCTACGTGACTTATCCCCATTTTCTCTTTAACATATACAATAATAATTTAGGTCATTAAATTAATAATAATAATATCAAAAACACAAGACTTTACACAAATATATAAAACTTATGATTTTCAACAACAATATTATTATTAAAATAAAAAATAAGATAATAGAAATTTCATCGTAAAAAAAAAGTTACTGAGCAAATATAAATTGAAATAAAAAATATTATTCCGGTAATGAGCACCATATCATACAATAAATGGTAAACACACAAAATACACATTCAGACAAGCCCAGTACATAAAAAGCGCAGTCTTTTTTAGCGCACAATAAAGTCAAATTCAAATATTAAAGCAAAACACATTATTACTAATTCTAATATCTTCCGTTCGAGCCGAAAAATTTTATTCATAAATGCTATATTACACAAATTTGGGCCAAATAAGACTCAAATTTAATGTAGTAATTGCTATCTTCTTGTTAATCGTATTATTCTTTTTGTTTTATATATACATATAAACGCGACGCAAATTCGTTGTACAAAGACTACTTTTAAGAAAGTAAATGTTCCAATGGTTGAACGTTTTTCTTAAAATACACTGTCTATTCTCACTTTAAAGAACAACATTTGTTCGTATTCGACAATCGGGACATTTGCTTTTACATTCTTCCCTAAATTTTGTCAAACTCTTTTCTCCTCGCGGGAAAAAAGAGTTACAAAAAATTTTCCGGAAAAAGAGGTGTTACTTTTTGTTTGCCTTAATATCCTATTTATTTGAAAAATGAATTAATTGAATGCTCAGTCTTTGTCAATTGTATCTTTTTTCTTTTATTAGTCGTTGTGTCGCGTTAACATTGATTTTTTTCATTCGATATTTCTTTGGCGTTGTTGTCGTTCATGGAACTCAATGTTATCGCCGCAGTGGGCTCCTCGATCACCGGAAGACGCTTCTCCCGATCCGATGAGGTTGAATTTTGAAAAAATACGTTCCACGAGGTCGATACGTTAACGCGTTCCTTCGGTATCTCATCATTTGTGCTCAATTCAGAACTCATTTCGCTGTGGCTGGCTCTGCAAATTATTATTATTATTATAATTAAAGAATTTGACGACCTAACAAATTTAAAATGTGTAAATTTGTTGTTATCCATGCATTTAACCGAGGAACCATCACCAAAGCCCAATAAAATTAAAAAGAACCAGTGATTCACCTCAATTCAATTTGTTAAATCATTATTCTGCGGGCATTGTACCTTGACGACTTAAACGTTTCGACATCCAATTCAGCGTCTTTACTTTTTTTACGTCGAACGGAAAGCCTCCCGAATTCCTGGTCCGTGTCCATAAAGCTGACATGGTGATCGAAGCGCACCCTCTCGGAGCCGCCGTCCTCGGCTGTGGTCCAGCTGCCAGAGTCGCTCTGCTGTCGGTCCAGGGTTGGCTTGCGACGAGACCGCTTAGCCAGGCCCGGCGTGATCTCGTCGAGCGAGCTGAGCGAGGTCGCTTGTCCCGCCGAGTCCGGTTGGGGGTCCGATGAAAGCGGGGTCTGCTCACTTTCCGCATTTTTAGCACTGTTTTCCAGCTGAAAATCAAGGGCACACTTTTATTTCCAACAGATTGTGTGCAACTTAATACAATTTCATACATAAAGTACAAAAGAAAAGACAAAAAAAGAACACAGTGGTTTTAGCTAACTCGGCTTTTTTTATTCACCTTAAAAAACAAAAAGAGAAACAAATAATAATTCATAATTATTTTGCATATGAAAACAAAAAAATGAAATATCTAGAAATGAAAATAATTGTAAATTCTGAAGCAACCAATGACTACTGCACTGAAAGCGTATCGAAAAGCATCGAGGTACGGCGCTTGATCGGGAGACTCAAAATTTGGACGTACTTTGAAGTTTAAAACAGAACCGGCGAGCGCACGGGTTGATGCTGCGCCGTCATCCAGAGCGATCGAAGCATTAACAGACTTTTCCGATAGACTCGTGGCTGCGGAAGCGGTCTCGCTGCAGAGACTGAAACGTTGTGTAGACGTTACATCGGCCTGCACCTCCAATCTAAAAAGTATTACATTTAATTAAATTTAATTATCATTATACTTGAAGTAAAAAGAAAAAATAAACTTTTTTTCTTGCTTGTTAAACACTGCTTCGAATAAATTAGTTTTGTATTTTAATTAATTTTTGAAACAGAACATAATTTAATAAAAAATTTAATTAGTCGTGCACTTTTTCGCAGACAATTACACTCAATTGAACAATATGATATGAAGTGCACTTGATCAGTTGTACTTATACAAAAAAAAACGTCAGCTTTCTCTTCTTTTCTGATCAGCACTTTATTTTTCTTTCCACTGAGATTTACTTTTCCAATATAATATGCAAATTTTTATTATAAGAAAAAGGTTTTGTGTCATATTTTCGCAGTATAAAACTTGCATGAGTTAAGTTTTATATAACTTCTTTTTATAGCTATGACAAAAAAAAAGGAATTCAATTTTAAAAAAAAAAAAATTTAAATGAAAGGGTAATGCAATTTTAGGTGACAAAAGTTGATTTAATTCAAAAATAAGAATTACCTTTGACCCCCAGGTAACACACTGGAAGCTATGCTTCCGGCCAAACTAGTGCCAGCTAAAGCAACATTACTAGCACTTTCGCGGTCATTTTCTCGACCTAATTTTTCCAGCTGGCTACCGCTGCCTAAAGACAACGAAGCTTCACCAATAGATGGGTTTCCACCGCGATGACTCGCCACACCTATTGATGATGTTTCTATAATAACATTGGAAAGTTAACTTTAAAACAATGTAAATCTAGATTATTGTAATTAAAAAAATATTTATAAATATACAACATTTTAAAATAAAATTGTATATTTTTATTATAATAATTATGTTACTTTTTATTTTATTATGTATACAAATACTAAATTCTTATTTAAAATCATATATTCTAAATTATAAATATTTTATTATAATATATTTTTTATTTTAATTCTTGAAAGGTAAAATTTAAAATGAATGTGGAATAAAAATGTCATTCTTATTCTTATTGAAAGAATTGATTTTTTATAATGCGGCCCTTGTTAGAGTGATAAAGTTTAAGAATGTTGAGAACAAAAAAATCACCTCCAACGTTTCGACCACTTAGACCGCCCATAAGCTCGTTTTCATCGTCAAATTCGAAGCGAACGCCAGCTCCGTTTGTGGAAACCCCGCAGCCTCCACTTCGGCACAAAGAAACGGGAACTACACCGTACACATAAAATAACAATATTGGCACGCCAATGCCCACTGCCAATCCTGCCAAAACTGGTGACACTAATACCTGTAACAAGAAAAAAAAAGAACATTTTGTTTAATTCACTTTTATTATGTAATGTTAAATTTTACACTTGAACTGTGAACCAGGTTTTCAATGATAAATTAAAACATTTCTACCAGGCTTTAATAAAACTCATTTCCGCGAATCAGTTACAGCGGAAATTTCTTTTACACTGAAAGCAATTTGAAATTAAATTACAGATCGTTTTTATAAGTGTGCAAGATTCAAAAGAAAAGTAGATTAATTTTAGGACTTATAGTGAAAAGAACACGCACAAATTATTTCTTATTTGTTCTTATTAATATTTCAAAATTTATATTTTTCATAAAATAGTAATATCAATGAAAATATAAATTATAGTAGTAGAAATGTACGAGATGTTTTTTATTATTATTATTATTAATTGATTAAAACATAAAAGTGTACTGTCAGCATTACAAAAATGAATATTAAAAAATGCAACAACAAGTATTTTTAATGTTTTTTGCATAAAATGATATGAAAGATAAATAATGTCTTCTAAAAATAGAAATGAATAAAAAAATAATAAACAAAAAGTGCATTTTTAAACAACTTTTGTTGTAAAACATTCGCTAAACAATTAAATCATTTGTGCAGTGCTTCTTTGTCCCCTTTTCTGAACCCCTTCTAGTAGTAAATTGCTCTTTAACTTTTACCCAAGTAACGTCACTTTTCTCAGTCGATCTCTTTAACGTGAATACAAATAAATTTCTTTCAATTTTTGCATAACCATTTAATTTTATCTCAAATGGATAATTAACCTACTTTTTTTAACAAAATTAAAAGAGTGTAAAAATAGTACATGTTAATACAGCTTCTAATTAATTTATTTTTTGTCAACTGGTTTTTAATTTTATAAAGAGATAATAATTTCAATATTTTTATTTTAACAATTTTATATCATATTATATATATATATATATGAAATTATAACAATTATAATTTCAATTTGAACATTAAGTATTTTATAATAATTATTAGGATAATTATTATTTATAAAAATTATCTATATGCAAGCATCAACGATTACAGTAATTAATTATGAGACATAATCATCTGTGATAACGTGAGATCAAAGCTTATGAGCACTTATTTATGCATTCTGTAGGTAAAAGAGTTTAAAATTTTAATTCGAAAGCCCTGAATTTTTGAAATTTGCATTTAATTTTAGAATACAAAAAATTGGCGTCTTTCAAACAAATCTAACTGTAAATGAAGAAAAATGAATAACAAAATCTAGATTAAATAAAAAGAAATAATTCCGTGATAGTTTATTAATAAAAATCTTATATAAAAAGTATTATTAAAAATCTGTAATTATGTCTTTGAAACAATAATAAAATACAAAATATGTTATGCTATTAATATCTATATAGATATTGGAAAATAAATTACTATTGTTTTAATAATTAGCATTAATCTATATTATAAACTATTTTTAAAACTTATTTATAAAGCGAACCTTCTGTAATTATTAAAAAAAGAAAAAGTGAGGATTTTTTAAAAATAATTACAAATAAGAAGTAATACAGACTGGTGCTTTAGTTGGAACATGAAAGCATTTAAAAACAGAGCAATCTTCTCAATAAGCTTATGAACCTAAAAAAAACAACTAACAAAAGCAAAATACTTTACTTTATTTTCTTAAATTTTAGATTTGTCGGGATTTGGATTACAGAAGAAAAAACAGATTTAATATAAAAATTCAACAAGAAAATCATAATTTAAGCTGCAATTAATTTTTTCCCACGGCCATTTTTCTTTAAGAACAAAAACTTTCATTTCCTGACAAAACAATAAATTACCATAATCACTGATCTCAACCCATAAAATATCCTTTTTTCCCTCTACTTTCTGCCAAACTATACATCCAAGGCTAAATTTATAATAAATACATTTGCCTAAAATTGTCAACTAAGAAAATTAAAAAAAAAACTGAATAATTTTGGTTTTTTTTAAATATAAAATTGTAACTAGCAGAGAAAAAAAGAGCCTTTTTCTTTCGGGGGATAAGTTAGTTCGCCGGGCACGGGAGGAGAAGAAGGATATTGATTGAAGAAGCGAGAGAGACGGCAAGTGAGAAAGGGCGAACGGGTTGGGGACATGCGCGCCGACGACGCCCTACACCCACGGCGCGCGTTCCGCGACACTGCGGTCAAAGCACGGCCGACGGCCAGCGGGTGCTTTTGCTTTAAGATGATCTAACTGTTGGAGAAATGTCGGACAGCGACGGCACCGTGAGTCCCCTGCTCTCGTGCGAGGAATGGCCCGTCACCAAGGAGTGGCTCGAAGGTCTGCTCACCGAGTACCACGGTGCAGGCTCGCAGGTCGCGGTCGATGACTTTACGCTGCGACCCGGATGCACCGCGGGCGAGAGCGTTCTCAGCGACATCCTCGCGGTCACCGTGGAATACCGCAACCAGCCGGACGACACCAGGCGCGAGCTCAGTGTTATCGTCAAACTTTTGCCGCAGGACCCGTTCAACCGGTTCTTCGTAACTGAGGCGCAGTTTGACCTCAGGGAAATTAAATTCTACACCCAGGTTCGTATCTCATCCTAAAACATCTGTCTTTTTTTTTAATAATAATAATTATTATTAAAACTATCTTTACTGAAAATGTAGGTTCTTTTAATGAATCCAATTTGTAATCTAAAAAAGTTTTTTTTTAGGTATCAAAGCTAACACCTTGGATTATCCATTTAAGAAAGTTTAAAAAATGTCTTTTTTTCTTGTCGAGGATAATTGATTTTACGTCATAAATATGGAGATACAATATTTTTCCATAAATTTGATTTTAAATGATGATGAATTCTTACATTTGAAATTCATTCACACAAATATTATCCACTTCTTTATGTGCTCTGGATTTGCAATTTATATTTTTGCATCCCTCTGAGTTATGTTTATGTAGACTATTGGTTTTCAATATTTACATTTAATTCGAGTTTATGGTTACAGTGTATTTCAAGGTTGCTGACATGCTTTATTCATGTAGATATGAATAAAAAGGATTCTACTCGCTTTCTTGTCACAATAAATATATTCGAAAAAAAAGCGAGTCATGTATAAACATCCAGATAATGCCCGTTAACATTTCGGGTCCCAGTCGAATGCCTTATACACGCCAAACTTTCTTTTGTAATAACGCTCTTATCAGTTATCATAACCGGAAACGAAACCACCTTTTCGCCGATCGATGATTATCGCACAAACTTAAAGCGATCGTCGAAACTTGCTCGAACAGAATTTGTTTCGCACGCGGCTTCTTTTTATTTATACACAAATATCGGATATTGCTGTTTGATATTCAATATCATCCATAATTTTTATCTCCAATAAACATATTCATTTTCATACATAAATATCAGTGATATAGTATTATTCAAATTCAAATACATATTTTTCCATCAAAATTATCAAGAGTTTGTTATATTTCAGGTTGTCCCAGACCTCGAGTCATTTCAAAAGAAGCACCTGAGCTCCCCGGAAGCCTCGATAGAACTGCCAATTCCCGCGTGCATTCACGCCCACTATAGTTCCGGCGGCGGCACCGAAGACTCTCCGGAACTGCCAGAGTCTTTTCTCGTTCTGGAAAACTTGCGGCCGCGTGGCTACGAGGGTGCCGAATTTTCTCGCGGTCTCACTCTTCGCCAGGCGGAGGCGGCGCTGTCAGCGGTGGCCTGTCTGCACGCCCTCTCGCTTGCTCTCAAGGTGAAAGAAGGCCGCCCTCTGTCGGAGCGTTATCCCTTCCTCTTCCAGACCGCCCGGGCGACGGACTCCTATCAGCAGCTAGTGGAGCGTGGTCTGCCCCAGCTGGCACGCTTCCTTGAGAGGCGACCCGGCCTGGAGGGCGTGCTGGAGGCGCTGCTGGCGCTACGACCCAAAACCAAGGAGGTGATAGCAGCGCTGCTGGCGCCGGAGGACCCGCTGTCGCTCATCACCCATACTGACTTCTGGTGCAACAACCTGCTGTTTAAGAGCGACGAAGACGGCTCGTGCAAGTGCGCCATCTTGGACTGGCAGATGGTCACGTACAGTCGGCCGACCAATGACATCGCGTTGCTGCTGGTAAGCTCGTTGCCAACTGAGCTGCGACGTAGACACACTCCGGCGCTGCTGGACAAGTACTGGGAGGTACTCACCGGCACCGCGCTGTCATTGAAACTGGACATAGCCAAGGACTTGAACTATGACAGGGCGGATTTAGACCGGGATTACCGCAGATCGCAGTTGTTAGCTCTGCTGCTGTGCGTGGGCTCAGTGGACGTGGCTCTGGGCGACCCGCTGACTGAGCAGCGACTGATCGACGTACTCGAGGACCTGCATAACGAAGGGGTGCTCACTGCCAGTGCCGCTGAAGTCGAGGCCAAAATTGAGAATTAAAGTTTAGCTGTAGTGAAAAGCAGACATGTTATCGTAAATTCGTTTTTTTCAAACAAACAGTTTAATTTGAAAGTATTGTTTTTTAAAATTACTTCTTATACTTTGTGTCAGTTGTAGTATAACTTGTGATTTGAAGTGGCGCTGCGGTCGCTTGAGGTTTTTTGAGGACTGCTTTTCAAACGGAGGATGTAGAAAAATGTAGAAAAAGAATTTTGTTGCTTGCTAAATAATATTTGATGAAAAAAAGAAATGACGTTGGACGTGTTTGCCTAGGTGGCGCTGTGCCCCGTTTAGACGGGCCAATTTCCTTCCAATTCAATTGATGTCAATTTTTATTTACCTTCTTGTCAACGGAATTGTTATTCATTCTACGAACGTTTTATCTTGTGATTGACAGTTTGTATATTTATAAATATATATAAATACATACTATATAATCGACACACGGAGACTTACGTGCGCCAAACAAGCGTAATAATGTTCCTTTTTTTATTCCTGTTTCTTTTCGTTTTTTGTAAGTACAAATTGAAAGTACTTTCTCTTTTTTCAGTTTACATGTTTCATTGATATGAAAACTTTTTTATAAACTCCTTTTTGATTTGATATGCATTTATGAACATTATACGCAAATGCTCAAAGACAAGTGCTTGGGTTTCTTCAATGAAACGAGAAATTCATCACTAATTATGTGTATTAATAAGAGCCAACAAGTTAAGTTGCGATCCTTTTTGTGTGTGCAGACGTACTCAATTTTTTGTCTGTTTATCTGTTGGGTTTCAATTTGCTCGCGCAACTAAAAGTATGTATATTTTGACGAAAGTATTTTGAATTGTGAATGCTTTACGAGTAGCTCTATAGACGTCACAAAAATGCCGAAATTTATTATTCAATGATATTGCGATTAGATCTGTAATATCTAATATTGACACTGATTGTGTGTCATGTATTTATACCAAGACTTAATACTTGATCCGATGAACAAGTTTAATCATGTCAACAGCATAATCAAGAACTTTTATTTCTAACTTTTGTTGTTGTCGTTGAAAAGTTAATTTACTTTGATGTGTTCAAATCTTGAATAAACATTTACAACACAGTCAATTACAATTTTTCCAAGACTTTTTCCTGCTTTTATCTACAATAATTAACAAAGATGTTGATTATTTAGTGGTAACAAAAAAAGAAAAGAAATTGATTTCAAATTTCAGAAGAAATTTGTAACTGGTATTCTCATTGACTTTTAAAATACCACAGTTTCTGAAACAATACCAGAATAAGTAATCAAAATTTTTTGAAGAAAGTTATGTATAAAGCGAGTTTGAAAGTTCATTTGTTATTCGACATGTTTCGGCCAAAAACTTTTGGAATATAAAAATATTCACGTATTTGGGATGACAAATTCAATTTTTCTTTAATATATATATTTTTTGAAACAAACAAGTTTTAATAGAATAACAATCATTGCTCAAAAAAAGTAAATCTACAATTCTGTGCCAAACATTTTCGTTTCAATTTACCTGAACAAGATTGAAACTAATTGAAGCAAAAAAAAAGAAACGCAAAGCTCTGCGAGACAAAGGTTCCTGATTGTGCCATTGACTTCGAAAACGGTGTCATGACAGATGCCACCGACACACCAATACCCAGAGTATACTTACACACATACACATACACATACACAAATGAAAATTATATATACACACCAGCTCGAGCTTCGCGCGTGCTTATAGCATACACAAACGAGCTGAGCTTTCTCGCGATTTCTACTGATTTATGCACCGGATTCCCGCTTAATGACCGTATCTCGAAATCGATAAAATAGACGAAATCCAAAGGACTGACTAAAAAAATCTTCATAATTCCAAAGAAAGAAAGAAGAAAGTATAGTATAAAGTGTATAAAAACTTATGTAAGAACAAGAGAAAAAAAAATGAAATAAACAAAATTGCAAATCAATGATTGCCTTTTGTTCATTAAAAGAAACATTCATTTATGAACTAATTTAAAAAAATTATTTTATGTCCGTACATGTTTACAAAATAACCCTGCGTCTCATTATCTGAATGACATAATCTGACACGGTGACGCAACTGTTATTTCGCTTATTGGGAATTTTTGAATGACTCGTTTTTTCCAAATGCGCTATTAAATTATTTTTGTGAAGAAAAATAAAAGTTGGAAAAATCTTGTTGATTTTTTTTTTCGTTAATTTCCTCGTTAACTTTTTCAATAAAGAGCAATTAATTTAACTACACTTCTTTAACATTTGCGCCAGTTAATTTTTGTTATTATTGCACGACTTATTGAAAAAAGTTTCATCTAATTTTTTTGTTTTCAATAGAAAATTCCATTGCTTTGGCTTATCTTGTTTTTCTCGCAGAAATATCGATCAGATTCTGCAGATTGGAATCAAGTCCAAATAAAAATAAAGAGTGATTAATACAGCTACGTGAAGAAATAAAAGGCGTGCACAGATCAAATATTTTGTGAGGTACAAATTGCAAAAGAAAGATAAAAAAGAGAGCACGGTTTCCAAACTTACCGATGCAGTCACTCCTCCCGCAATAAAGGCGTTTCTTTTGTGTTTATTTGCTGTTTCGTAACGCATGTATAACTTCCGACCCACCCAAACAGGAATTCCTACAACAAATATTACAGTTTTAATTTTTTTCTTTTATCTTACAAAAAAAGAGTTTTATGCTAAGTTGATTAAAAAAAATTTATATTCATTTGTCTAGAAAATCTAAAATTTGATTTATTTTAAGGTCTTTGAATCTATAATTATCATTAATGCATTTTTGTTCATCATCACAAAGAACGTTCTTTGAATTCAGTTTGATTGAGATCACGAAATAATTGCATAACAATTTCAATTATTGATACCTATTATCATTGCAGGAACTGCAATACCGGCAACAAGGCCAATCCCTACTGGAGCTCCAACGAGCGTTCCAAGCTGCCAAAGTATTTTTTTCTTCCTAGACCATGGCTTCTTTCCCCAAAATGTGCAACCAGATGGACTACAATGAAAATAACAAAATAAATTATTTATGACAATTTTGTGACAAATAACATTGAAAACAAGATTTACACATTACCTAAGATAATGGAGATCACTTATTTCTTTCATGCAAAGCCAGCAAAATTCTGCCATGCAAACCGAACAGGTCATATGATTACAGCTGCCGTCATTCATTTTTACAATAAGAACTTGGCACCTCGGACAAGGCTTAATGTCATCTCCTGAAATACAAAAGAGGCATACATTATGAAAGAACTGAAAAGTCAAACATCATTGTTTTTAAGTTACGCTAAACTGTAAATTACTAGTTTAAACTGTTTGCCGTCTTAAAATAGACAAGACTTGAAAGAAGAGTCGTTTAATGAAATCTTGTAAAATAAATCTTGTTAAACTGATAATTTGTTTTAACATTTTGATTGATTTATATTTTTTCTGTATTTCGTAAAATTGTATAACTAAATTTTGCGAAAGATTAATGTATATTTAAACTATTCTACCTGCATTCATCATTTTTTTATTTTTCTTTGAAAAATATAACATACTGTGCAATGAATCATTTTGACTAAAGCTCAGTGAAGAGCTTCGTTCATAATATTGGGAGCGTTGTGCGCGAGCTGCGTCGCAGGTTTGGTTTGGGTGCCATCGAGCCTTGCAGTGATAACAAAAATATGAATCACATCCTGGTCGTTCGCACCGCAATTTCGGGCAAGAAGCGCAACCAGACGCAATGACGGCAAAACTGCAGTCCGGAGCGGGGCACCATCGTGCATCTGGTTCCACGGCAAGAACTCGACGTACCATGAAGTCTTCGTACTTTTCCAACTGAACTTGGTCATTCAAAATCATTCGAATATCTGCAAAAAGAATTTGTTTTAATTTTAGTTGCAAATTGAGATATATTTTTCAACATTTAAAATTAAAATATCCAAAATCTTACCATTTGGATGAAGTGGCTCCGAACAAGCGGGACAAGCAATATTCACCCTTGATTCTGAAATTTCAACTTTCAGGTATTGCTGGAAACAATCGTAACAACTGCGATGATGGCATGTTTGAATTACTGGAAAAGATTCAACTGGCAATTCGGCTAAACACAAGGGACACTCCAAGATCCCATTTTCACAGCTCTGAAACAAAGTGTTAATATGTATATTTCACTAATATGAATTTAAATTAAAAAGCATTTGACATTTTTAATTTAATTTGTAATTACTTTGCCTGCTGTCGAAAGTACCGAACCCTTACTCGAGGCACGTTGTAAGTCGTTGTTGAATTGAAAATGACTCGAGCCGTTATTTGTTCTGATCTCTCCCTTTTCCACATCCTTATTTGAATCTTTGTCTGGAATTAGCATTTTGTTATTTACCAATTGGCCAAAATGAATAACTATTTGCATCGGCAATTTTTTTTCACTGAATATGTATTTTTACATGTAAATTTAAATAAAGAATGTACATATATTTTATATAAACAATGTTTTATAATAAATGCATATTTATATTTTAAATCTGGATAGTGCATAATGTTTCAAGTTAAAATAATAAATTTTGATAATAAAACAAGATTCGTTCTTTTTAATGTTAAATTTCGTGTTACATTAGAAGCGATAAAAAATCATTTTAGGATAAAATCTAAAAAATGAAATCATTCATTTTCGTTAGCTAAACAAAAAATATTTTGTGATAACTGGTCGTCGTGAGAACGCGTGAGTCACTACAAAATTTAGATATCAACTGATTACTCATAAAATATTCAGTTGACTAAAGGAAATCTTTTGTTCAAGAATAGAAAGAAGTAGATAAAGCGATTTTTTTTATTATTTTTAAATTTGTCAATTGGTTAACTTCAAAAAAGGTTTTTTAGTATTTAACAAGATTTAGGGCTCAATGGAAAGATTAATACAGACTATTGTTAAAACATAATTGTTGAAACAAAAGTACATTTGCAATGAAGGTAAAAAAAAAGTTTTCTTTAAATTGCCGGTATAAATGATGTTATTAGTTTGTATTATGTACTTTTTCAATTATTCATTAGTTGAATCGATGCAAATAAATTTGTTTACGAAGCGGTGTAAGACTTTAAATCAGTGTATAAAATCATCGTGCATAATTTATTTTAAAACTAAAAAAACTATTATGAAATATAAATTATGTTGCTGTATTGGAGCAATTTTTTTTCTTTTT
>JABFPM010001167.1:0-22050 GCA_022817325.1 Idris sp. 1 HC-2018 | reverse complement strand
AAGAACCACCGTAACTACAAAAATATTAAAAATTTAATTGTGAAGTTATTTTTATTTTCTATTTATAAAAATGAATTTCGGCTTTGACTAATAATTGCTTTGTTTCACAAAACATTACATAGAAACATGGAAACGTTTCTTCAAATATTCTATTTTTATAATGAAAATGTTATTGAATTCATAAAAAATAATAATATTACATGTAAAATCTCAATTAATTGAATAAATATTTGAAAGGTTAAACTTTAAAGTCAAATAATTTAAAATGACAGCAAATTTAGTTATGGTGGTTATTATTTAGCATGGCAGAGTATTGATATGAATTCTGCACATAAAAAGTTATGGAGTGACGATAAAAATAAGTTTTTATCGTTTCCTATGACTTTATGGTGTTTCTTTTTAAATAATACTTTTCTGTTTGCTTAAAGGTGTGTTAACAATGAATGATTGCATACAACTAAGGAATTTTTTAAATATGATTAAATACTGAAATAGAGCAATACAAATTATTTTAATAAATGTTCATCATTATTTATTCAAACATATTTAAATATTTCATATTCACTGAATGGCTCATTTTGAGAAAGTTTTTATCAAAAAATATTATTTAAACTAAAAATATTTGGCCAGAATTTTGTTTCTAACAGTTAAAACATTAAAGTTAAAATATAAATTATAATTCCAAATAAACAATGAGATTAAGAGTTAAAAAAATTAAAACTATGTCGATGTTCTATTAAATAATTGAAAATTATAAAGAAATAATTGTATTTTATTTACGATTATAGTTTTTTTTCAATATCATTATTAAATGTCGACTAAAAGTACAACAGATGAAACTTGTATATATTATATAGCAATACGAAGTTGATTAATTATTCACCCAGATAAACCATGTATAAAATTATAGGTCAAATGGACAGTGACGCACACTCATCGTTTTATTAATTTGCGCGGGCGTTGCTTATCGTATTTAAATTATCTGCAGTGCCCTGCAGCAGACGGATTTCGATTCGAATAAATTGCGCGACTCATTTTTCTCAGTTTGGGACCTGCGTCGCCGGGTGTTCATTTAATAGCGAATTTATTTACTTCGTGGTATTGAAAAAGTAGCCTGCCATTGGCATCAATGCCGGATTTACTCGAAATTTACGAAAGATAATACCCGCGTCGGCTTATTGTACACATTATTTGCGTTTGAACAAACGACGCTTTTTACTCGGGTTATTCGTTTCTTTATTGTACTTAAAAATTGATGGCAAACGTACGAAAAATGAATACGGGCAAATTAAAAAGAACCCGATGACAAAATGAATACGTGCAAATTAAAAGAACCCGATGGTTAAAATATTTGTTTTTTCAAAAAAAAGTCCATTTTTTTCCAGTACAAAATTAAACTTTTTATATAGATAAAGATTAATAAAAATTGAATATGTTTTCAATAGGTTGTATTAAATTTTATTCAGAGATTGCAAAAAACATTTATGGCCAGTATCATAAAGAACTATAGAGCATTATGCAAAATTTCAGATGAGAGAAACCATTTTTATTTTTTTCTTTTTTCAAAATTGTCTGTTCGAAAAAAAAGAAATAGACAGTCATACAATGAAATGGTGTGTTGCAAAATATTCGGCGCTGTTCGGTAATCGCACTATAGCATGTTCGCAAACACTAATGACAGTGATATAAATACCGATACCACTAACGTTCTGCGATGTTCTGGGAAAAAGTAACATCCGTGTAACGCATTTACTAGATCGCCATTTAGATTTTTTTTGTTTAACCTATCTTTTAGTGTTTGATATTAATAGAGGAATTAAAGTTATTTATTTCAAGTATTCCTGTTGGAAAGAAAATAAAAATGCCGGATATCTGAACAAAAATTAATAAAACCTTCTTCAATGCAAAAAAATATGAAACTTGAAAAATTTATTTTTATAGAATTAGATTTTAGTTAATTTTTATTTGAAACAAAGCTTTGTCGGCAAATTTTGAATCAAAAGGGAAATTCTACACTAAATCACTTATTCAAAAAGCTGAGTTTCTTTTGTAATGGGCTGTAACTTTTTCACGGTTACTTTTGTGAAAATTGTGAATACCAAAAAGTCAACAAAATAGCATAACTTGCCTTGAAAATTAAAGCAACTTTGTCGAATTTTTGCACTTTTTATGTGATTTTATAAGTTTAAAATTAGTTTTCTTCAATTTTATCGATGAAATTTAATATCTTATAATTTTTTCTGATAAAATAGGTAGAATTTAATTTAAAAATAAATTTCAAAATGCAACAATCATGCAGGATAAGTCTAAAAAAAGCATAAAAACTAATTTTTTTTGCATTACCCAAGATAAGCCATATTTTTTTCGTCTTTTAGGTATTTTTTTAGCTTAAATATTTTATAATTTGAGTATTTAAATGGCATTGATTCGTTTTTAATGAGTAGAAAATATATGACTAAAAAATAATTTCTAAAATACCAATAATGACGAAAGATTTTTTAAATTGTATTATTGGTTTAGCTTATTTTGAAAGACTGTACGTCTTTCTTTAGAAAATATACACATTTTCTAATAAAATTCACTTTTAGTTAATTCTATTAATGTAATTAAATTTTTTTTCAATTTATTAATTTTTAGCAAATGTTATGGTTATGATTTTATCAAGAAAAAATAAGAAACATTTTTATAATATAATTAAAGAAAATTAATATTAAAATAATAAAATTGCGTAAAGAGCACAAAAATACGAAAAACAGTTTGTTTTAATTTCTGGGGTAGATTATTATGTATATTCGAACTTATGACAAAAGTTGTATTTTGAATTTTAATTAAAAAAAAAAAAAAAAAACGTTAAAAAAGTTGTAACCCATCACAAGAACCTCAGCTTTTTTTTACCTAAAAATTGAATATTTTAGTATGGAATTACTCGAAAAAAATCTTTTTTTTTTAATTTTCATTGTATATTCTTTTCATTCTACATTTATTTAAGTTATCAAGACAGTTGTTCTTTTTCAATGACAGTTCAAAAATATCTAAATTTCTATCGACATTTTGTATTAAAATTAAAATTAATTTTATGTTATACCGTCTAACAAGAAATTTTGTTACCTTCCTGAAAAAGGTCTTACAAAATTCTATACATGTTTAAAAACTCTCACCTTTTCCGTGGTGTTTTCTAGTTTTTTATCATTCATGTACCAAGTTAAAATCGCAGGTGGTCTGGATCCAGTGCTCATGCAGGTAATATCGTACATTCGATCTGCGCTGAGAGGCGCATGCTCGCTGCTTAAAATGCTCACAGTCAGAGGTCTCACTGTAAACAAAAAATATTTAAATAAATAACTGTTCAAAACATAAAATTCTCACCTAGTTCTATTTACTTCAGAGCTAAAATAGATCACGGTCTTAGATTTGCAGCTTTATCTGAAATTGCTAGTTTCTAAAAACATTTCAATTCGTGATCCAACTACTGATTTAGAGTCAAAAGAAACGAAACATAATTGCAGCGCTGAAAGGGACAAAGTCGTGTCGGATATCAATAAAGGTTGTCCGGGTTTTGTTGCAACATAAAACAATTATATTGATAAAAGACATTAATCATTTGGTGTAGCGAGGTGGAATAGGCTACAAAAAATGAACGTCTTTCTTGGTGATAGGAGACTGCAAAAATGTTGGAAAAAGAACGAGAAAAGAAGAAGAATAAGAAGAAGAAAAAAAAGAAGCAGAAGGTGGTGTGATGTGAGCCGAACCGCGAGATTTGCCATTCAAGCAGCGTCGGTCCTAGCGCGCAGTCTGAAATTAAACTTTCAAGACTTGGAACTTTTGACTTTAGTGTAATTTTTTTCCCTCACTTCTCATGCTTCTTTTTATATTTTTTGCTTGGCAACTTCACTTCATATAACGCGACCATTCAAAAAATAAAGTCGCGAGAAAATTCCCGGCCAAATAAATACAAGAAATTGTGTTTATCGTGATTGGTGGGTAATACTTTTGCCAGAGCATAACTTTTCCTCAAAGCTCAACTAACATATTTGTATTGCTGGCATAAAATTTGTATCATTTCAGCAAAAACTAATTATAGATTTGTTTCTGCATGTTGTGAAAATAACATTTGAAAACAAGTTCACAGGGATAGGTGTTGTGCGTTTTATATACATAATAGAAAACGCCACTTTTGCGATAATTAAAGAAGTTTATTTAGAAATACGACACACTTATCAGCATAATTAAACGTTTGTTAGTACGTTCAAACTGAAATTGCTTTGAATGAAAGTTACGAAGTTGGTACCGCTGGTTCTGATTGCCTACTTGACGAGTCCGCCTGAATATCGATTCAGGCCATATTTATCAAACAACACTCTGTTTTAAAATAAAATTCCAAAATTTGGGACTTAACTTTCGAAAAAGATGTATCGAACAGTCAATCCAAGTCGTTCAGAGTTAAACAGTCAGATAAAGTTTGGCCGAGATCGAAATTGGCCAAAACGAATGTACAACAAGCCCTAACTTATTGTTATCATAGATTGAAAATACGTTTCTTAATCCAACTTAATCCTGAGGCTTATTGCGCTAAACTTGTTTGTTCTGTCACAAGGTTGCAGTTGTCACTAATTCAAACTGAATATGACTCAAGTCAAACGAAACAAAGGACGATAAAAAATTAAAACAATAGAAAATAGTAGTTCAAAAATTAAATTTCCGTACTGCTTATTTTTGAGCACTAGTTTGTTAACTTTGTTTTTGTTATTTCGGTTTATTAATTTGCGATTTCGAAAGAGGCACACATAACAGCTGCAAAATATATAAGCCTACTCTTTTGGAGAGTTACACGCGAGACGCTCTCGAGGCTGGTCTGAGAGGACTTTTTTCTGCGTTTGAAAAGCACTGTCTCCGGTACACAATCAGCCTCGAGAGTCCCTTCGACCACATTTTGTCCCAGTGTTGCCATCGCTTCTTCAGCGTTTTCATTTCAAGATACGCGTTAATGATCTATTCAGCGTTGTACTGTGCGTAAGCGCAAATGCGTGAGGGATTTGCTTCAAATTGTGTCTTAACGAGATGTCAGACAAATTTCCCTATTTCACCTTTAAGTTAGGCAAATCTTAAGACAATCAGACCTGGGATAATTACAAGTCGAGTCAGCATCAATGTTGATTTTACCAGTGTAAATAGCTGAATATTTTTTTAATTCGTTCTTTAAAATGTGAACACAGAATTTGTATGATTCTTTTTGAATAAAAATAATTTGTGATTATGGACAGACGAAATTGATTATTTATAATTGTTAAGAGCCCATTTAAAAAAAAAGAAGTCTTTATTTGGAATAATTGTTAGAAGTAATTTGTATTTTTGTAATTCAGATTTATGAAAAAGAGATCTTTATTTCGGGTAATCATTAAAAATAAGTAACTGTCTGTATAATGATTTAAGTAGAAGTTTAAAAATAGTCAAATCTGGGAAATCCCCCTGTGAATTATGTTTGTACAGAAGAAAACCACATTCAGTGGATTGAAGCTCACGAACAGAAGATAACGTCGTGATACTCGCATGGTTTCGCTGTAAATCAGGTTCAGTGTAACCCCACTTCACTAATCGACACAATTAACAGGCAACTGGCCTCTAATTAGGCAAGCCCAGATTAATCCAACCAAATCCAACTACACAGAAAGTTGTAATTATTTAAAATAAATTCTTCGTTCTGCTGCTTTTATTTCGATGTAAAATAGTTTTTAATTAAATAATGTTGCACGAACAATCAAATTTGACTGGCTCCTTGTAAATTAATGATTGAAGATAGCAAATAAGTTTAAATTAATTTTCCATTAAATTCGGAGTTCTAATTCTTATTAAATCTTTTCTTTTTCTTTTTTTTTGTATTTACCGTTACTTTTTCTGCTCTGTATTTGCCGTATTTCGTTCTGTCTGGTACACTTGTATTTTAGCCTTTAGTTTCCTTCTTTCGGCGCGTCTTTTGCTTTCTTGATATTTCTCTTTCCCTTGGCACCAGCGATGTATACATTCCTCATTGTGTTATTATGCAATTCGCGTTCGTTCAGGTCGATAGCCACTATTTCAGAATTTCGAATATCCTGAATTTAGAGCATAATCGTTACGAACGGTGAAACTTCAATACAAGTGAGAAACGTTGAATAGAATGTTAATACAAGTAATTTTGCGTACCTTGGCTCCCTATTAATGTTACTTCTATGGTAAAAACTTGTGTCATAATAGACGAGTAATGGCACTTCAATACAATACTCTTTGAACTGTCAACGGAACTTCCTATCAAGATTAGTTTGTAGTTGCAACCGTAGAAATTTGATTACAGTTTCCTGCAACGCATTTATATAGATTTCGGATTTACCGATCATTCAAAAGCTGGGCTTTTTTACATTATGTTTATTAACAAAAGTTTTTTGATGTTGTCTTTTTTCTAATAAAATAATTTGTCAAGAAAAAGATTTGTGAGAAAAGCTTGAAATCTGAGTGAGCTTTTCTTTCGAAATTATTTTAAATATCTTTTGTGTTGATCGGCTAGCTATATATATTAGACTTGTTACAAAGTAACGGAAACTCAAGGTTGTCTGATATGAAGGCGAAGACGAAATACCGATAATTCCACAGAATGCAGCGGGTACTTTTACGCAGTTGCATTTATGAGCTTTAATCCTTTGTGGGATTCTGTAGAAGCTTTCTAAGTAGAAAAATCGTGGTTCAAAGAGTAACATAGTACAAGCTACATAACGTTAACATTGTTTAATGAAATGATTAGAATTGAAATTGTTTAGTGGTTACTTTTTTTGTAAAATGAATTTATCGTAGATAATTGATTTCCACAAAACAATAGTTTTACTAATAAAATTGAATAATTATCAAAATATTCAGTTTCATTTGAATTAATTTTAGTTTATTCAAAATAACTTAAATAAGTTAAAAACTTTTTGCCAGACTTAATCTTGATACGTTCTACTTATTTTCATTTAAATGTGCAGATCCACTGAAAATAATCTCTGAATAATTTTTCTTTTAAAAAAAGCACCGCCGAATAGTGACTGAAAAAATTGGATTCCAACAACAATTGATTTTTTGTTGTAAATAAAAATGTCAATTACGAAGTTATTTCAATTAAATTAGAATACAGTAAAAATGTATAAAAATTTTCAATAAAGGCGATAGAATTCGTCTAATGAAATCAGGCAGCTACGAAATATGATGGTTTTGCGTAGATAAAATAGAAATATCGAGTGAAACACCATCGGCAGCTAGCATCATTTAGAAAGATATACGTCGCTTGATATAATCCGGATCGACGTTTGCAACAATTGCGATGAATCGCGGAATGCGAATAACGATCTTGTTGCGAGACTCGCAAAATGAAAACTTATCGGTGATGGCGATCTCTCGACATTTTTGCTGTTTCGATGCTTGACTAATGCTTTTCTGGAATTTCAATTTCAATTGTATCTGATGGAATTACGCCAAACGTTTAATTCAATTACACCGTCCGTTTAAAAATGCCAAAAACGGCTAATGTTGGTTGCAGTTTTCTTTTTTTTTATTTGTTCATTAAAAATCAAAAAATCTGTTGATACACATTTTCCAAGTATCACCAATATTTGAGGTACAAAATAATCTGGATAATTGCATTGGATTTGCCTCGGGCATTTGTTTGTACGACACTAAAAGAGACAAAAAGAAAAAAAAGCTTATAAATTTCATTGCGACTGCGCACGTGAATGTGATTTAATTTTATGGCACATACGATAGCTGGATTCACATAATTGTTTACGAGAGTATTTTCGTAAATTTTAGCCTATAAACCTTTTATTGTCACGTATTTTAAGCGAAGTTTAATAAAGTGTAATGTAATAAAAACAAGAGTATCCAAACAAGGCTTTCACTCTATTTGTTGAAGATTTTCTGAAGAGAACAATGTCTATTTGTGGGAAATAAATCAAATTATATGTTGAATAATTATTATAGTATATTAAATAAAATACAATATTATCTGATGCACCTATTTTAGTTGAATTAAAATATATTTGTTTATTGCGTCTATCTCATTTGAAAATCGTATTAGATGAATAAACTGCGCATAAATTCATTAGTTTACATTGCGTAGTTGAAATTTTTAATTTTCGTGTGTGTGATGGTATTATAAATAGTAATTAACACGTTTGAAATTGCATGATGTGTACTGTTGTTATTAGATTGCTTTTCATTCATTTCATGCTTCTTTTTAAAATAGATAATGAGATACGAAGTTAACAATTTACAAAGAAAATATTAATTAAAATAAATGTTTGACTACTCGGTAAATTAGAAAAGGCAACGAAATATACGAATAAATATTTATTTTCAACATCAGTAATTACAACTATTTACTTTTCCCAGGTGATATATATTCAAGATTAAGTTTACATTGCATGGATGTAAAAGTAACGTTAAGTCAACACTGAATATAATGTGTTACTTACGTAGACATTATTTCAATTTAACTTGTTGAATTAAAAAAAATGAATTAAAATATCCAAAAGTTTATATAACTTTAAAACATTTTTATTAAATAATCTTTTCAAAACTCGAAAATTATAAGATTCAACATTTTGTATTAAAATTTCTATTAATTCAAGTGTTTTGAACTCATCATCATTGATTGAACAACATTTTTTTCTTCTTTTTTTTAGCGTGTTTCTTTAGCAAAAACAAGTGTCTGTAAGTCGCGACAAAACATAGCATGAAAAATTCACAAGTACCATTGCTGAAGGGTGGTTAAATACTTCTATGGCGCGTCGCGCTACTTCGTTAACAGGCTTTTGCTTTACATACTATTTCAATACACTGTCAAAAAAAAAAAAAATAAAAAAAAAAGAAAAGCTCACAAAAATGATTATAATACTTGAACGTTAATCAGCAACTAGATCAATGTTCAAATTTAGTTTTTATTTTGTTTAGATTTGTTGAGTTTCATATTATTTTTATTTTGTTACAAAAATATACTCGTTGCATACTTACAATATAAATCGATAGAGACTGACGCCGAAAGGGGTTGACTGATGTTATTGTTGGAAGCTTGACACGTGAAAATTGCATGAAGGTCCGACCTAGATAAGCTCTTCACGAGCAGCGTGTTCCGCCTTAAAGCTGGAAACTCTCCGGGTCCGTCTTTCGACTCCAACAATGTTTCGCCTCGCCACCATCTGACAGTCGGCTGAGGATGACCTGAATAAGTCCAAGTTTTATTTATTAGTGATCGATATATGTATCTCGATTTAATATTTATAATGCGAAATTTTGCATGCGTGTTATTTTGGTGCCAGGATGTTTTGGCAGTGTCCAAATTTAGTTACATAAAATATTAAAACACATAAATATAATAATATCTACTTTTTAAACAGAAATCCATGTTTATGACTATTTGAATGACTTATTTTTATACTGGTGTTTATAATTTTATAACCGGGTTATAAGAAAATTTGTATTAATATTTATGTTATTAGAAAATTGTTATAGTCTTTTTTCTACAGTTTGGTGAATTATTTTTTGCACAAAGTTTGCAAGAACTTTGATATTAAATTTCAAGCTGCAAATATATTTAGACAGTTGAAATTTACTTCACTTCACTAAATGATATGTAGAAGCTATGTTTTTCTAATGTTTTCAAATAATATATTTGCCATGTTATTCAGCAATTTATGATTTTTATGTTCTGCGTGTAATAATGTCATCGTGGTTTAAGCATTAGTTTACATTTCGAACGTAGAATTTTAGCATATAATTTTATATACATTTTTTATAATGTGTACTCTATGTATATAAGTGTATAATACTGTACGAGTTTCAATAATAATGAATCGAAAATTAAATAACATTTTATATTTCAGCGTACATAATAGATAGCTTATAAAAATCACTTGATTTTTACATGAATATTTAAACAAATTAAAAGATACATATTATGTAAAATGTTAAAACTTCAATGAATTTTAATTAACAATAAATTAATTACAAAAATTACAAACTTCTTTTTCAGACAATATTAATTAAGCTGTATAATAAAATGAAAGAAATGATTTATTTCTAGTGTTTCATAATAAATTGTATGTATTTTTAAAGCTGAATAAATAAAGCATTTTCAGCCGACTCCTAATTGACAAATTTATTTAATATATATATTCAATTATATGCATAAATAATGTAATAAATAGTCAGCAGATGACGCCTAACTCAAGTGCGCATTAATAACGCAGACCACTTGAATATTAATTAATTTGATACCCAGTTCCTTAAGTTTAATTACACACTTGAGATGTGTAAAAGTTTGCAGCATAGAATTTTCAACTGGCTGAGTCGCCATTGACAAAAAGATTTGTATGAAAATAAAAGTATCGAGTAGATAGAACAGCTACTCGTTAATTCATAATTCAAAGGTTGCGTGTAGATAATTCTCGGGGACGTTACAAACCGCAGGGTGTATTGCAAAGACGACCTCATTATACCTTTTTGTATTTATTTCACCCTTTTTTTAAAGATTTTTTTTTTTCAAAAAAAAGTAAATTTATAATAGCGAAAAAATTATAAAACAAACTATTTTTTTACAAGTCTTGTTTTATTCCACTGTTGAGGGGTGGGATAATTTTTAATTTTTTTGTTTGACTTTTGGGGAAACGTGATATGTGGATTTCTTTGTGTGATGAAACATTAACTAATGACTGACTAAATATTGTGTTTTATCACTTATAATTTATGATTAATTATTATTATTATTTTTATAATTTGATATCCGAAAAAAATGCATTATAAAAGTGAAAGAGTGAGTATAATTATTTATTAAATGATTTAGTTTCTCAGAATACATTGAAAATGCTAAATATAAATATACTGAAAACCTACAGCTGAGTAAAACGATAATGTGTAAAGATTTTCTCCATTTAGATTTGAATTATAAATGTGCATTTTGCAGATGCATTTCAGCATAAAGTGATAATTTGGATCAAACAATTATCCTCCGTAATGCTTGCATTAACATTATTTTCCGAAATATTTTTAAATTTACGACTTATTTTCATTTATAATACAACTGACCCAGTTAATTTTTCAATTTTTACATTCAGGGCACAAAAAATATATTACGAGTAGTAATAAGAATAACAAAAGTATGAATATAAAAAAAAATTATATTTTATATGCACGACGACGCAAAAAAATCGATCGCAAGCACTGTCTGACGAATTATTTGACTGATTCACTTGAATGGAAAGCTCATATGTTAATGATAAATATTTGAATAAATAAAAATACGTTGACTGAATAAATAATAAAGCCTGATATTCATGTTTTACATTTTATAAAAATAAAATATTGTATTTCAATTTTTGTTTTTAATTTAAATTATAAAAAAAACAGAAAAAATTGATAAAACTCTAAATTCTTTATTTTTTGAGTTGTATTCATTTTTACATTTCAAATAATTTTTTTCATTCTAAAATAAAAACGTAAATAATATTATTTCATGTTTTTATATTTATTTTTGATCAATAATTTTATATGTCGCTTTTGTTCCATGGAATGAAATATTTATATTTTTGTAGATTAATTGTTTAATATAATACAAAAAAATAGAACAAAAAATTCAAGTAATAATTACCTCCGGACACAAGGCACGTGAGCTTCATATCGCCACCCTCCTCGTAGGGCCCAGCGACATTAGGTACATTTTTCCCATGCTCATCTATGATATTTGGTTTATGTGGCGGTACTGCAACAGAAAGTTTCGACAAATATTCATTGTAATTTACCATCAAACCTGTTATTAAACTCTAGCACGAGAATCATAAATATTCCCAGGAAGCTTGCAACTTAGACTAAAAGCACTATTCCTTTTTTGTTCGCTATTCATAAAAGCTATTGATTTGAATCCAATTTAAAAAATTAATAAAAAATAGTTGATTTATGAATTTTAATAACATATTTCACAAGAAGGCCAAGTGAATTTTAATTCAATTTTAAATTTGAGAATGAAACTTAAATTTAAGTTGAAAAAATGAATAAATCCTAGAACAAAATTCGAATGAATGTCTCATCGAGTTTTTCTTTCGTCAAAGTAACATTCATCATATAAAAAGTTATAAGATAAAATGGCTCAACGTTTATGCGAATCAGGTTTTGTTATAATTAATCACAATGGGAATCACAGTTTTCTCAAGGAAACCAAACACTTTTGAATTTTAAGCTGAATAGAAAATGCGAGAGTGGCAAAGAGAAAAGGGGCAGTCGAAAGAATATTATTTCTTTAGGCAAAAAACACGCGGATGGGGGACGGTTGTTGCGCTGAGTCCGGCTGAATGGTAATCGAGTACAAACAGGTGGTAGACGTCAAGCTCGTTCGTCCACGCCTCAAGCGATTCTTCTTTTTCAAAAGATCTGAATTAACAACTCCAGGCTACTGTTGAAATCAAGCTTAACATGCGACAGAAAAGGGTGCAAGATAACATTTTCGTTTTGCCGAGACTGACTTATAATAATGAAATATGCTTTTTTATGGATGCAGCAAAATATTGCAAAAAAGAAAGAAAAAATAACACAATTTGAAAACTTTAAATGGAGAGCAATTAGCAAATACGCCTGAGGTGTTATATTTCGTTTTTGCTAAGAGAAACAAATTTGGAAATTTTTGTTCCCCTTGTAAATTTGTGTTTTTCAAGTCAACAACTTAGCAAGTTTCCTTCGCTTGTAGAATAAATAATCAAACATAACAAAAGTTCAAGTATTTTGATGTAAGCATTGAGAAAAAAGTTATATTCCAATTCACCTGCTCAACAATTGATTGTAATTGTTATCTGTGTGAATGATTTTCTCCATTTTACTTGCAGCTATGAAAAGTTGGATTGCATTTTACTACTGATATTTAATATCGGAAAAATTATTCTTCAGATTGAATATACCAGATTCGTGTATACATTTTATTGAAGTCAATTAAAACTTGACATTCATTGTTTTAATTCAGCGATATTAATTAAGATGTTATAATTAAATAATTGGCTCGAGATATTTGTGTTGATATAATATTGTTATAAAAAATGGGTTCATGTGCACGCAAGAATAAATCAATAATCAACATTTATTCTGTATCATCAGTTATAACATTTATTTAACTATTCAGATTGAATTCTAGAAAATCAACAATCTACAAACTGCGGAAATGTCAAAACATTGCCAACGACAAATCAATCATGCAAATCTAGCTCAACTATATGTTTCCAATCCGTACTGATTCTAGTGAATTAATGTACAAAATAATTATGAATCTTGAATTTTGTATAATACAATTTGTTGGTCTCAAAATTAATTTTGATAAGAAAATGTTTACAAAGCTCAAATCTTTTTATAATAATTTTGTCATTCGTGACATTTTTGAAAAAGTTAAAAAATGGTTCATTTTTAAGTACCACGATGAATAAGAAATGAACAGCTTACAAATTAAAACATTTTCATTTAACGTTACAAAAACTCTGAAATGTTGGCAAAATTTGATTAAGCTACACCATCAATTATTGAATGGCGGGTTACTTTCCAATCGTGGGGAAACAAACATCAAACTGATTAAGCAAACAGCAAAAAAATGGCGTCAAACCGTTATTATGTTCACAATTTAATTGAATGAAATGTGTGGCTTAATTGAACGCGTGATTGAAAAGCAGTCAATTCTGAGTAATCAAAAGTGTGGAAACGTGAAATTATCAATGAAAGATATAATTTTCAATTTTGATCAATTTGAAAGTGACTCGTGAACGTCAGGCTTCAGTAATAATGCACGACACGACAAAACCATGAATCCACGTTGCAGTCTTTTGAAATAAACTTTATCGAATGAACGAAACAATTATGCCGATCCGATGACAAGCCAACCGCAATATTTTATCGAACATTTGCATTTTCAACCATCAAAATAATTTTGCTCCTGAATAAATCAAAAGTGTCACTCAAGTCTGATGACATTTTCGTAACAATAAAACATTGATTTACAATTGTTAAAACCCTCCCAATTTGCTTTTGTTTTGTTTTATTTTTTTGAATTATAAATATTTCAAATAATTTAAATTTGAATTAGCTGGAAAATTATAACCACGACTAATGCATTTGTGTGTCAGTGTGTTATTCAGTGATCTAAAATGCAAATGTATAAATAACAATTACTTTTAACGTAGAAAAGACGGATTTTTTAAGAGCTTCAAGTTTTGTAAAATAACGAGACACTTTTTATGTGCAAGAAAGAAAGAAAAAAAGTGCGCTTCTTGAGTGCATCGTAAAGGCCTCGAACGTTTGTTAAAAGTTGACGCGAAGTGAAAAATAACAAGGAAAACCACATGGCGAACGAAAAATATAAGAAGAAGCCACAGGAAATGTACAGCGCAATATAAACACCGATGAGTGGTGTAAAAAGAGCGAAACGATTTAATGTGTTTCGATTAGATTTATAGCGATTCGATGTCAAATTGAATTCGCGACCGGAAGAAAGCGGGACTTTGATGTTTCACAAAAATTTGTATTTTTATTCTACCAAGTGGAAGGAACGGATGTTAAGTGTTGTCGTTTTTAAGACTTGAATGGCTGTTGAATGTTTTGTAGTGATTATACCTGAGTATTTTTCTCTTGCTAATGATGAACGAGAATTTCGCTAAATAAAGTTTCATTTATTATCACTCTCAAAAATTTTATTTGTTATTAACAAAAAATTCATCCTTAATTTAAAAAACCTTATTATTATATTGTTTTTACATTTAAAAAACAAGTGTTGAATTTAAAACATTTTTGTAGTCACTTTTGAAACATTTTCAAGTGTTTACATTTTAACTTATCTTTTTAACATAGGAAACACTTAAAGTGTTTTATGAAAGTGTTTAAAATAAAACACTTGTTTTTGCAGTGTATATGCATATAAAAAAACACAACAAAACAAAAACTTTTTTCTTTTTTGGTGAAAATTAATGGCAAATATTGTTAATTCAAACTTTAGTTTAAAAACTTTTGTCAGTAATTTTCAAGTTGCATTATGAATGTAAGCAAATTTCAATTAACTAGAGTGTATAATTAAATTTAAACTGATGATGAATAAAATCAGACATTTCGATTACTCGTAACAATTACTCGTGAATGATTGCAATAGAATGACTTACCAATCACAACTAACTGAACCCGAGAAGTTTTCGTCGGACTCTTGATGAAATCCACTTTACACTTGTATTCGCCCTCGTCTTTCTCCTCGACGTGGTTAATGTTCAAGGACGCCGGCTCGGTGGCAGTTCTAAAGAATGCTCGGTCGTTGAGGTGCTCATCCTTCCAGTGCGATGCCTTCTCTATGTACTTCCCCCTCAAGTCATAACTAAAACACAATTTATAGAAGGTACCTTCAGTCAAAATATCCAAGCTCGTGATATTAAATATTAACAATACGCTTTTGATAGAGTACACACAACCACTTTATTCCACATACATGTACATATACATTTTTGGCACAACATTTTACTTTGATAATAAGATGTCTAATAGTTAATTCATAGATAGATTATGTAATAAAATAAGAATGGAAATTTTCTGATCCTTGTGCATTATATGATTGAACCTTTTTTCCCGTTTCGGATTATGTATGTGATTACGGACTTGGGAATTATGAGGCTGACATAATAAAATAAATTCACTGGCAGTCTAAAGATGAACCCTTCTCTTAATTTCAAAAGAGCTCACGAATACTTTAATCTCAGCACTCACGTCCCTTACAATCAAAACAAGTCTCGAGAAATCCTCTTCAAAAAGTTTTTCATGAAAATTTAATGCAACTGTTTTAATTCCCGCGATTAAAGGGTTTCTAGAACAAATAATCTATAATAGAATATTTTGAAAATTTGCAAGAAAGGGATGGAGTGCTTTTAGTTTATGTGTGTATGTGTGTGTGTGTGTGTTTTTTTTCAAACTTTCTTTTATTAAATTTGCGTCATTTTTTGTGTCATGTTAAACTACCTTGTGTATGGTTCATGAATATTTCGGATTAATTTCTGGACGTGTTGCGGAAAAAAGCCATTAAAACTTGGTGATTAAACTGTTTTGGGATTGTGATCTTAAAATTTTGATAAGTAATTTGCGGTTTTCGAACTGCTAACGTGATTTTGCCTCAACAATTATGAAACTTGTAATGTAGTCGACTAAATTATGTTAAAAGTTATTTAATGGTGAAATTTCATGATGAACAGTAAACAATGCACCGAAATGTTGCAAATATTCAAAGATGCTCTTAATGTAATAGAAAAAAATTCCAAGCTTTAAATTGAAAATGAAATTAAAATTAAAATAAGATCAGATGGGCTCTTCCAGAGTACTTATCATTAGATATTTCAAAATTTAATTTCTTTTTTGTTACATAAAATTCTCGTCAAAATTTAATCAGCACCATGCTAATTGCTGGCAAATGTATTCTTTTTAAAAATAGTTTTTCATTTATTCATTTCAACTCTTTTTGATATCACCATCATTTTTACATCTCTCTCATCGTATTGCTAATTTTTTTCTACTTTCCAAACCATCCGTCATAATATTTCATGCTACTGTTTTCTGAAAACATATTCCATTTTATTAAATTACCTAGAATTTTTTTTCCAGTTTCAACCTTTTTCAAACATTTTTTAAATCTTATAACACTTCGTCATCATCAAACTCATGTACATTATTATCTTTCAATTCTTTTTTCTTTAAATTCATTTCATTTAATTAATTACTTAGAACTTGTTTGAATTTTAATCTTTTATTCTGTCTTTTGAATCCCTTTTTTTAAAGTAATCTTCTTCAAATATTTCTTCATCATCTCGACTGCATCATTAAAATACAATGTTCATTGTCCAAAATTCACCTTAATTCCATCGCGCGATTACTCTTTAAACCCCTGCAACGTTCATAATCATGACCCTAGTGAAGGCAGGGTTCATGAAAATTCCAGCCCATTTCGCCGTCTCTGGCAATTAAAGCGTGGCAAGTACAGGGAAACGTGTGCAAACAGCAGCACGCGATGGGCTTACTAGTTGGCCGCGTTTCCTCCGTTAACTTCCGTTGTCAAAGCCTCACACCGACACGGAATACCAGAAACTGGTCGGGTCGCATATGGGAAAGCACGTCGATGATCTAGTTAGCGGGTGTACCCGCTCGTAATACACAGACTGTTTGTGTACCCCTTTTCGTCCCTGATCTCTGCAGTTATATGTGCGCGTGTTATGGAATTCCGTAGCAGACGCGCGCGCCATTTCCGTCAATTCGATTGTCCCTGTTGGACATCGTATATGCGTTGTAATTCGTCGACGAGTTGTTGCCTTGACATATCATCACGTGGTGTGCATGTGCTTTTTGCAGTGTAACGCAGAGCGTCGAAAAAACTTGCATTTCATGTTCCTCGATCGGTAACATGACGTATTTTGCCTTTTCGTGATTGACGAACAAATTGCCCTGATGTCAGTCAGGGTCGCTATTTTTTTTAGATCGTTATGATATAGAATTTTCAGATGTTTATTTAAAGCTTTGGGTTGAAAGGATTTGACGTATTAATGACGCTATCCGCATAGTTTTGTAAATTATTTATGATAAAAGATGCGTTAAAGTATTCAATTATTTTTCAATTTGGTTTCATCAAATCGAATGTATTTTTATTAAATGTAAATATATATTTCATGTGTTATTTAAAATAATATTAATTCATTACACGTTGTGAATTAAATAATGTTAATTTTAAATACAATATAAAATCAAATCAGTAATAATGAAAAAGTAATAAATGATTTTATTGAAGAGAATATATGTTCGATTGAATTACTAATTAAATAATATTAGTAAATTGGTTTTATTATTAAATGTTCGACAAAGATCATTTAAATTAAGTTTTGTATTAACATTATTTTAATGTACAGTAACTTTAATAAAGCAAAATTTTATTGCATGTTAAAATGAATTTTATTTCTTACATTATTATTACAATATAAATGAGCTTCTCTTGAACGAACATTAATTTGTTTGAAGATTACATAAACTGCAATATAACAATTTTGTTTACTTATTAAGAAGGCCTTGAAATTAAAGTTTGATTTACGCATTTAATCAAACACTTGCAGTTTATTTAGTATTAATAATAACGAATTTTATAATATGAGAAACTAACTTGAAATAATAATGGTAATTTGGTAATAAATTATGCTTTATTTTTAATTGCAGTCTTTTATTAGCAACATTTAAGCATAAAATACATTTTTAAACATCAAATCAAACTAACCCTTCAAAATCTTAAAATAAATATAGATGATACTGATTTAAATGATGTAATTCAGCAAATAAAACCTTCATTTTCAACCTTTTAATGTCAGTTTGCACATTTTCATATCAAATAAAGTATGGCTAATAAATAATTATTTTATTAGCACTGTATAAATAAAACGTCAAATTACATATGTATGCTAATTATTACTTGAAATAAAACAGTTGATTTTTTGGACTCAAAAATTTATTTGAAATACTTTGTGTTCCAAATATGCTTGAATGTGGAAAATATGAATCACAGAGTTGAAATAACAAGTTTCAGAGTATGCATCGAATGAATGAACGTGTGTGCAGAAAAAGAAGTTACATAGTTGCTTGAGCTTTGCACACAGTCATAATTGTAAATGTCTGCAGTGGTACGCAGAACTATGCAAAATACAGTTTTAAGCGAGCATATTTGCAAGTAAGCTCGAGAAATGTTTCAAAACGACCAGGCGACAGGCGTGTTTAGCGAAATGGTTATCCGACATTTGGAGTGCTGCAAAATACTTCGCAGAATCTCGCGAATGGCAGCACGCCACCTGTACTGGACACCCAGCCAAGGAAACATTGAAATTCCACGAAAAAGAGCTAACTTCTGTGCTGTATCGAGCATTTCAATTATTGTAATTGTATACAAGTTCAGTTTCAGTTAAATGTACAATCTCTCAAACCTTATACTGAAGTAATAGAACAAATTATCTTTGCAAAATCTATCTTTAATAAGTTTCAAAGCAATATCTTGAAATATCGCTTTTAAATAAACTAGTTTGCAAATATTAAATAAGCATCTATCAGGCAAACAGCAAATGTAGGATTTGTGGTTGTAACTTTAGGTTTATATGCATTTGTCAATATGAAATGGTTTGCTGGTTGTTATTACTATCAGTTAACAAATATCTCAATAACTTAGTATCTTCAGAGTTGTACAGTGATAAAATAGTTGCCAGACATATTGACTGTAAATATCGCGGTGCAATAATTCTTATTGCTTCAGTAAATTAAATCGATTAAATGGACGGCTTACATATACGATGATATTCATAAGGACCCGGTGCTATCCGGATATCGTATAAGGTCGCTCTTTGAAGACCATACACGCCATTCAACTATTACTTAGTTGGCCGATGTTAGCAGCAAAGCCCCGGTCAATTTGGCCAACTGAATACGAAATCAGCATATTAATGGACTGCAAGCCAGCCTTTACGTGCCTTAAACGAGGCGTTGGAAATCACGTCGAATTCCACTTCATCAATGCATATGTATGCCCATATGACATACTTTATGACCGCTATTAGAATTATGTAACTTGCTTCAGTGGTCATTAAAATATTTGGCCATTCGTTTAGTCATTGACGACATTCAAGTCAAAGTAGATATGATAAAATAAAAGAAAATATACAATGTGATTGTTTTTTGCGAACTAAAAACTAATTAAGGACTCACTTTTTTTTCCAAACTTGATTATTTTGACGATCAAAAAAACACTGTTAATTTATCACCTCTTACATTTTTTTCTATCAAAATAAAATATCCTTTGAAAAACTAAACATTGGACAGATTTTAAAATCAACAGGGTTGATTTCAGTGACACGACAGAGAAAGAATTTTTTGACTATATAATGCTGCAGATAATCTTTAAAAGGGTTTAAAAGGTTACGCTTCAGATTCTTGGCATTCGTTCATTTTTGCAAGCCGCTTTGCTGGAAACGTGAAAGGCGATCCGGTCATTCTGGTCTATCGGCTCGCGTGACTAACCGCGATTTTCAATTAACTAGTAACCACCTTTTCTACGGAGATCTCACAATCCTATTATAAAATAAAGCACAAATTGCCTCGATGAGGCCAAGATGCAAAAAACAAAACGATCAACTTTCAAAGCGATTGATGCCTCAGTGAAACAATATTTTATCACAAGAAATGTCTATTTGTCTTTACTTATTAAATTATGAAACTTATTTTCATTATTCCATTAACGTTTTACAATTTTAATAACAGAAAATACATTTTTCTTGCTTCAAACTGTTTGCAAGAATCAACAGTAAGAAGCTTTTTTACCTACTTTAAACAGCAAATTATAAAATAATAAAACAAAACTTTTAGCAAAATTACATCAAAATGTTGATTTGCATATTATTGATGATTTTCTATCGCATTTGCTTGCGAATTTACAAACCACTTTCGTGAAAAAGAAGATTCGTCCATAAAAGGTGATCTATGACGGAAAAAAGGAGGTAATCTGGTACCCTCATTGCATATTTAAGAAGACGACGACTTTGTCTGGTTCGGAATTTCAGATTCTTTTCATAATAAATTACAATCTTATCGAAATCTTAGATTTGTGACAAAACAAGAGCAGAAAATCCCCGAATCTGGCATTGGTGTACAAGACATTACGAAGTTCTTAGTGGGCCGGCCAAGCAGCGGTACCAATTTTGCCGAGTGCAAATATACCGATTGTAGGTGTCTGTGGCGAACACACCGGAGGGTGCAGGCGCCGCGATTTGCATATTCATTAAACGCCCGCGGTACGTTGTAAGTTGTGGAAGCGAGGATAGATAGGGTATTTGGTGTACGTATTCAGCTGATGTCTGGCTGTGTCGTCGCGAGAGTAAGAACGGCAGCGAGCGTCTGTCGTTAACGACCGAATTTCAAGACGGATTTGCATTTTGACCGTTCTTCACGCCGGCAATTGATAACAACTCGCGCCGAACAGTTAAAGCGCACTTGCAGACTGTCGCAAAATAGTTGCCACGCATTCTTCATACGACTTAATGTTTGGGTAAAAAGTTTCTCGAGCTTTTTAAGGTGATAATAAACGTAACTTGTTAATTAATGGTAAAAGTTAATTAAATATTACATTTTCAATTATCGTTCGTTGCATAATGCATTTGAGAGAAAATTTTGTAAGGGCAAAACTATATTGGTTTATAGCGATAAAATAGTTTGTTAACACTATTTTTTTCAGCTGAACATTCATATGAAAAGTAACTGGCCTAATGCGCAAACAATTTCATTTATAATCATCTACTGCGCATCAGTTTAATTTTCAAAAATGTTCACGTGATTTTTAACTACAATTTAAATTAATCTTCAAAATTTCAAACAATATCTTTTTAACAAGTTTAATTTATTGCGAATCTCACAAAATTGTACAGTATTTTCAGTTATTTTGCTATTATTTCTTTTTTCTTCATTAAAATCTGCTTAATATATTGATTACTTCTTTTTACAATGAAACAACATTGAATGTAAAGTTGTTTTGAATAATGGATATCTTTCAAAGGTATCTATTATTGTTTGGTAGAATAATTTCACCTGTTGTATTTTAATCGATGTATTTGTTCGACGCGAATTTGATGTTTAATTTTCTTTCGAAAAACTGAAAAAGCGAATAATTACAGGTGGAAATAAGTAAACCTACTTTAACAAGTAAGCTTGATTCAAATAATTATGCATAACAATGTTATTTCGATGCTGCACTTCAAAAATTATGCGAGGCAAACTTGAAGGGACCTAGAAAATGTGTCTTCAGAGTGTCTTACACACTTCGAAGTTTTAACGCTTCAAATTAATTATTTTTATCTTTCCCAGTATTCTTTCCTCTTTTTAATCTACTAAAAAAATTATAATACATCATTTTTAGTTTGTTTAAAAACCTTTATAACTATAACCAACTTCTTTCCTATCTTTCAACTTAAAATCTTACTAATTTAATAAATT
>JABFPM010001166.1:0-22054 GCA_022817325.1 Idris sp. 1 HC-2018 | reverse complement strand
CAAATCGTACCTAGAATGCCATAGTCAGGCCCTAGTTGAGCTTACAGTAAGCTATCGGCACGTACGCGATGCAGACGCAAAGTAAACTCGCAATGCCCCAGTGACGAAACGTCGTACTAGTGACAATTTTTGCAATACTATTTTCGTGCTACTTTTTAAATAGAAGTTTATTTTTTTCTACAAAATTTGTGCAAAGTGACAAGGTTTTTTCTAGCTCAATGGAATTATTAATTGCTAAAACATGTTTACCATGTATTTTTTAACTAATTTCATCAGCAAATTCTACGAAGGTGAGCTCAGTTTTAGATAACAAATAAAACAGTCTATTAGACTTTAAATACGCAGTGAAACAAAGAAAAAAGGCATTTTTCCAACTAAAAATATATAATTTTTTTTAATGACAAATATAAAATGGAGTCTGTTTGATCGAATTTTAATGAAATTTAAAATAATTATCGGCTTACTTGATTTTTAAAAAATTTGAAAATTTTATAAAAATAACGAGCCAAATAAATTTGGTGTTAATTTGAATTTTAATTTTCGCGATTTAATTTAATTCAGGCCTCTGTGTGTCGCTGATTAAAACCTGTTAATCGTTTAAAAAGGTTTACACGAAAATTAATTTCCATTAGTCTTTCACTCTAAACCAGTTTTAAAGTGTCAGAAAAGCAATCGATTATTCGCATCGTATATAATTTTTGTAACCAGAAATTGTCTATCACTCACTATTTCTTCAGTTTCTCAACTGTATATATAGCTTTGAAATTTTTACAAGATAAAGTGGAACCCATAAATGTCCTCGTTTCTAATGAAACATATAAATGTGGATTAAATTAGAAATTGAAAATATAAGAGGAGATATTTTTTATTCATGTTAATGTTTATAATTCGATGCATATAAAGCTGTAAATGACAACAAGAAATTATGCACACGAAAGTTGATTCTGCATTATTTGACAGTTAAGATTACACTATTTCAGTTTTTGATAATTCTTAGATTTTTTTTTAAATATATTATATTATAAATAAATATTGAACAAATTCAACGTCATTTTTATAATTAAAGTAGGTAGCACATTTTATTTTAATTTTTTATCACTAATATTAAATATGGAGTTTAGAAAAAAAAAATGTTACGAGAGTAACATTTTTGTTGCTTTGTGTGTATTTATAAACTTTAAGTTACCGGCTGATATTGAATGTACACAATTTTACTTGAACGATATCAGTGTTTTTTTTATACAAATAATCTAAAAAAGAGTTCAAGACACTTATTAAAATAAAGAAATTTGATATATCCTAATTATCAAATTTTATAATAAATTATTAAAATGTAAAAATAACTTGAAATTTCAAAATAAACCACAATAATGTGATACTAACACAAATAGTGTTTTATTTTTTAATACATTTTAAACTATCTTTTAATTCATATTAAAATTACTTTTTTCTAATATTTTTTCAATCAAGCTTTTCATTGATCAAGTTCTAATTAATGTTTAACGTGTAATAAAAATTGAGTTCTTATTTAAATTGTCATAAACATATACATTCATAAAATAAATTAATTTTGCTTAAACTTTGTATTTTATTTAAATTATATTTTCACATGTCAACCGGTAATCCTTCAAACAAAATGTTCGCCACATAAAAACACTTACAAAAGGTCTGATTCCATTCAAGAAATCGTTGTAATTCCATCGCGTCAACCACCTGCCCCTTTCTTGTCACTTGAACAAAACGGAGCACCAAAAACCAGTGGCATTACTTTTTACGCGTGCAAGCAACATAAAAATGCGGAAAACAACTTTGGTGCCCATAACACAAAACTCGATTTTAAGTTTGAGAGCGGTGCGATTGAAGGGCGGAGTCGGTGGGAGGCCGGTGATGTTGCGTCTGCACCGGGGCGAAGGGAGTCCGCAGCCGCTGGTGCTAATTCAGTCTAAGTCGGGCCGGCCGATTCGGACGTCGCAAGGACGTCGCGGACGGTCCGCTGCGTCGCGATTCAACTTTTTTTATTCTTGACAGTTCGGTATGGTAATGGCACCGGTGACTTTGATTGCAGATCGCGGGACCAAGGAACCCACTGGCACCAGTGAGAACCACAATGGCCATACGGTGACGGATGCCACAAGCACTAGGGAACAGTGCATCCAGACACTTGCAACCTTGGCAGATGTTGCCAAACAAAAGGACCACGAGGTTGCCATACAAGCGTTTGCAATTACCATACAGTATTTAACCAATCAGGTAAAAGTTCTAATATTTCGTACAATATAAAACATACAATTAAAATTTTGATCTTTAAAGTTTTTAAAAAACAGATTTTAATAATAAAAAAAAAAATTACAAATGTGACAAAATAATCTGCAAAACGAATGTTAAGCTGGATTTTAGAGTTGTCAAAATTGTTTTATTGACTTTGTTTAGAGTATAACGAAAGTTGGATGCAAAAGTTCAAACTAAATGTTATATAAGTTTCACGCAGTTTGACAGAAAATTTCGCTTGTGTAAACAAAATTTGAATCTAATTCTCTTCAATATGACACTGTTAACTTTTAAGTGTGTCTTGTTTATTTTAAATAGATTTGTGGTAATTCAGTTTTCTCTTCGAATTTTTAATGCGTTTTTGAAACAAGTATTACAGGTAATTAAAAGAATTTACTAATGAAGTTATTCGAGACTAAGTTTAAAGAGAACAAATTGTACTAAGTATTTTCTTAATTTTTGAACAAGAATGAGTTTTATATTAAGAAAAAAAGATTTATTTATTCTTGCAAAAGATTAAAATTTATTAGATACTGCAATTATTGGTATTAAAATAGTTGGCTATAAATTATGATTACCTTTTTATGATAGCCTCTATTATTTAAAATGAGATCGTTAAAATAGTTTTCAACTTTTATTCATTTCATTTAAAATTAGTTTTCTTTGTTACATTTCAAATGAAATTCTTTTTTTTATTTATCTATATTTACTTTCCTTTTATTGCTTTATTTTTTTACTGAGTGTAATGACACATCAAGAATGTAAACTAAGAAATTTAGATGAAAAATTTGTTTTTATAATTTTTTCTTGTATCTTATTGATAACATGAAATTGAAAAAAACTATTTTTCTATAAATCATAATTTTTTTAATTTTATAAATATCAATTCCAAATCTATATAATATAAATTACAAAATGTTTGATAATGTTTTCAAAAATCAAGACTCTGTTATATAATAAAGAAATGGATATAACTTACGACAAAAGGCATCAATCATTATTATTCAACTTTAAAAATAACATATTCCAAAAATGTCAGAAAAAATCGTGTTTTCCACAAACAAAAAAACTAAATTGATTTAGTGATACTAATGTGGATGTTATTTAACTAATAATGATTAAAAACGAAGAAACTTTGTTGGCACCAAATTAAAACACTTTCGCAATAGCAGAGGAATCGCTAACACTTGTTTTAGTTTATGCATCACTTTTGTTCTCCAAACGACTGTTTTGAAATACCTGACTATTTTTGCTCAAAATCTCCGAAGCTTTTGCAAAATGAAAATAAAATCTTCAATTTTTAAGCCATTTTTTTAAGTCTCCTTGAAGTTAATTTTAAAATTTGTATTTAATATTTGATTAATATGTTCTGGCAATTTGCCTATAAACCTAAACTTTTATTAAAACTGTAAAGTGCAATTTAAAAATGTATTAGAAATAGTTAATTCTCTTAACGTTTTTAAATCAATGAATAATCTCTACAGTTAATCTTCAATTTTATTCATTCATTCAAAGAATAATTATGCTGTACGTAATTTACTTCGTTTAAATTAATTAATTGAAAATGTTTTTTAATCAATTACTTCGAATATGAAAAAAAAAATTAAATAAATTTATACCTAATAGTCGCATTACCAAATGATTGAAAATTGAACTATCGAATTTTGGCTGCATTTTTATCTATTACTTATATCAAAATAGACCGAGGCAATCTGGATGTAATCATTTATTGGAGACTTGCCTGAAAGGTCCCAAAATAAAATATATGTTTAATTTGTATATTTATCATAATCAGATTATAAATGAATAGTTTATTATTTTTGTTTTTAATATTTGTTAAATTATTTCATTTATTTGTAACTTTTTTATAAAATATGATTTAAAAAAAGTGTTAATTTTTACTTTAAACGATGTTGAAATTTGGTGTTATTTGTTGAAAAAAGGTCAAATCATAGCTAATGACAAATAATCTAAATTTTTCTATACGCTTAAATGGGAAAAATGATTAAACGCATAGTTTTCCAAAGCGAGTAGAAAACAGTTATCCGGTCAGGTAAAAGCAACAGGTGTGCACAAACGGGTCTCTCTAGTCTTAAAAGTGGCTTCGATATTTCAGCATACGGATCTTCGCATTGAATAAATGTATACCTTTTTCTGATTCTGTATTTAAAAAGTAAAAGTTGTGAAAATTATCGTCATTTGTTTATTTTCTCGTCTGTAAAATTGTAACAACTAATAAACTATCAATATTATTACTATATATATTTTTTTTTTTAATAAGTAAACCAAATTTAAATTTTATAAGAAAAAATTACTCATCATATTTTTAATTTATTATTCTTACATAATGTCATTTCTAAATATATAATACATAAAACTAAGAAGAAAACTTGCGTAACTGCATAATTTTCTGGACCGCGAATTCTTTTTTTTTCTTTTTTTTTTCTATTTTTTAACCTCTCGTTTGAGTTGAAAAGATGAGTTGGTAATTACATCTTCATTCATTGCACAACAAGATTTCTATCCCCGATAATTCAGCATACATCACCATAATTTTTGTTGTCTTCCTCCAATAGCCTATTAATTTGAAAATCGAAATCGAATAGAGTCCATTCTTTTTTCACGGGTAAAGGTTTTCCAATTTTCGACACGGAACATGAAACGTCGAACGTGTCCATTAGCCACAAAATGAGGTTGGGCGAAAAATAAATACTCGAAAGTGATGATATCTGTCCGGACGGATAGACGTTGTCGGCGTGAATATCTCCTTCTGGAGAGAGGAGAAATCTTGCGGTGTACGTAATTCAGCAAAAATCGCCAGAGCAATAGAGTACTAGTCAAACAGATAAAGTGGGAAATACAGATAATGGTCAACGTATTATGATCAATGAATTGTGATAAATGCAAATGTTCAAAAATCAAAATTATATTAAAAAAATAATAATGTATATATTTGTATTCAATATTTCATTTTAAATTTTCTAATAGTCATTGTTATTTTTTGTTCCAGGTGGATACTGTAAGATTTCAAATACAAAAGGAAAGAGAGGAATTCGAGCGACGAATTGCTAGACGAGAAGAAGAATGTAAGAATCATATTATAAAATGTATTAAATTATAACATTTATAAAATATAAAATATAATATAAATAATAGTAAAATTAATGTTTGTTAATAACAAAGTAGAAGAAATATACCAGTTCCATTATAGTAAAGCAGAAATATAAACATCACTGACTCTTAACCAATTACTTTTTTTATTAACCTAAGCATTAATTTGTCAAACATTTTGTTTCCAGTGGAAGCTCAACATGTTGAACGCGTGGAGTCGCTGGAGGCGGCAATTCGAGATGAAAAACGTGAGCAGACAAGATTGCAGGGGGTGTTCGCGGAGAGCGCAAAAGAGCACCGTCTGGCGATGACCAGGCTGCAAAGCGAGCACGCGAACGAGCTCGCCCGGAGGGATGCTGAGATCGAGCGACGCAGCTGCATGCAAGACCATGGCTCAGCGTTGCTGGCCGAGGCCAACTCCCTGCGCTCAGTGCTCGAACTCAAAAATGAAGAGGTTGCAGCCCTCAGAGCGGAAAACGATGTCTTACGACGACAACTCGAAGCCAAAGAGAAATTGGAGCAGCGTGTGATGACTCTCGATCTCAGATGCGAAGACCTCAAGGCTCAACTTAGTACAAAGGAATCCAACGAGCGGAGTTTAAGTCAGGAAAATACTATGCTCGTAGAATCTTATAACAAATTGTTTAAGGCAAACGAGTTCCACCACCAAAGGATTGAAGAACTCGAGTGGAAGTTGAAGCAGAAAAAAAAATTGTGCAAAAGTCTGACTAATCAGTACGCTTCGCCGGTTAATTCCATCTCGAAGGGTTACAAAAGTGAAAACTCTACTCTTCAAAATTGGGTAAATTTTTTATAAATTCAGAAGTATGTTTCTTTTTGTGATTAGGTAGATAATTAATTGTGTGCTATTTTTGCAGAATTTCGAGCCCCCTACTGTGAAGTATGTCGTGGAGAAAAGCGATTCCGTAGCTTATACCATAGAAATGGGTGAATACTCGGAGCGAAACAATCTAGCTGGTAATCACCATTCCAGTCGCACACAAAACTCAGTTGGCACCTCAGTTTCTCGGAACAGTTCAATGCGAGTGCAAAATTCACGGCGATGCAGTTTTGAGCCCAAACACAAGCGTTCGACTTCATTCTCTGAGTCCTCGCGCAACGACCTTAACGACTGGGTGGGGCCGAGTGCGAGCTCTACGCCTAAGAATCGTAGAAGTAACATCAGCAAGCGCGCGGATTCTACCTCAAATGGATCGTTGATTATGATCGAAGCCACCAGCCAGGAAACGAATTCTGGACCTCGACCGCAAGAGGCTGGTGGTGAGGCCATGATTTCGGAGGAGACCTCGGCGTCTTCCAGTGAAGACGAAAGTTCTGCCGGCAGTGACATCCATCCGAGCAAAATGGCTTGGAGAAAGAATGCGGAACAATAGCTTAATGCTCGCTTGACTGTATATAAACTTTAAAATAGTTTAATTTTTTTTTGTCATTCTTCATTCATTTTTATTTCTCATAAAATCTAGCTTTTACGTCTATTTGTTTTTGTCATCAAATATTGTCAGCGCTGTGTTTTTTTTTGTATTATGAAGGCTAGATTTGATCGAATAGAAAGTATGTAGTCATCATCTGAATTTTTTTCTATTTTTTTTAATCGCCGCGTGAACGATGCATTTAATTATTTATTTATTGTTTAATTGATTAATTTAAACATCAAATGAGAACCTTTTTTTATCACGTGGGGGTTAAATTTAACATTCCAATAATTTTTTTAAGTATGAGTGATAATATTTTTGAGGTGCAAATTTTTATTGTGAGTATACTGATGAGAAAATTTTATCTTAGCCCTACAATGAAGTTATTTTTATTTTAATTATGTGGATGTAAAACGCAACATTTTGTAAGGCTTGATTATTACAAAGTGGCGTGTTTTATTGTAAATACAGTATGTAATTTTATCCTCTTTTTTTAAATTAAACTCGTGGCAAATGTGAGCTATTCGTATGTTTTTTATTTTACCTTTTCTCGTAATGTTAAGTATGATTCTTATCAGAAACGAAAATAGATAGGAAGCTTTTTTTTTAAATTACGGTTCTTAAAAAAAGTGTTATAGTGTACTTCAAATTACTATAATATTTAAACAATTTATTTTTATAACTTGTTTATTCTGCTAAAACTCTTTGTTATTAATGATCGTATTATGATTTACTAAACAACTTCGATATTTGAAAATAATGCTGACAAAAGTGAGGTATTGAACTTAAAAACAATTATCAAAAGATTATTGAAAACATGGACAATAAAGATTTAGAAATATATTTATTATCTATGTTTCAATTTGATTTTAAATGTTTTAATACCCATTTTTGCAAGAGAATACATTTTTTGGTTTCAATTAAACCATTTTAAAGCAAAATCATTTTTCATATTAAATAAATATCTCATTATTTTTTATACGAATTGTCCATAACAGTTTATATCCAGATTCATCGCAATGTTTTCTACTCCACGTTACGATTAATTTTAAGGTACATATGACATAAATATTTTGTAATTTTATATATATATAACTATCACAGATAATTTAAAATTTAATGAAAACTTGCCTCGAAAAGTATAACTTGTGATTCATTATTATCTTTGCAAAAATGTAATTTTAAGTCTAATAAAATAAAATTTGCAGATTTTATATTTCGGTTGCCTCGTTAGAAGTGACAATAATGTGAAATTAGGTGTTTTAAATATCTATGAATTTTCTATTTCTAAAGTATTTATGATATAATAAAATTATTTATTTCGAAAAAATTCAAAATTATAATTGACAAAAAGTTTCAGATTAGTGTTAAAATTATATTAATGTTTGACTAAAGTACATTTTTTGACGTTGAAAGGTAAACTTTAAAACATTCATTAAATAACTAGTAGGATATGTTAAATTTAGAAAAAATTTCTTGAAATAGGCGAGAATTTTAGTTTATTTTAATTCTTGTCGCTACTTCATGTAAAAAGAATTTATATATTACGAATGTTGTCGTTCGATCTATTAATTATTATTGTGCATATTTTTCATAATGTATAGAGTCGTTATTCAATTCATTTATTATAATAAAAAAGTCATAAGATTATTAAAATTTAAATTTAAAACAAGGTGATTGTTTTGTCGGTCAATTTAATAGCGACTTACAAAACATTTTTAAAAACAAAAAGAAAAATAATTTGAAAAATGCGTCTCATTCAAATAGTGATATATATTATTAATATCAAATAAAAAAGTATTATTAGCTTAGATGACATGCGTGATTTCTTAACATACATTTACGAATATCAACGACATTGATGTGTAATATTGTATAGAATGATATCAAATAAACGTACACCGTACAAAATATAGCATTTCTCCATTAAATGACTTAGTTTATTTGTTATCCCTAAGCATATTTAATTGTTTAAAATATTAAAAATTATTACACATTTTTTAAAAATATTTAAAATAAAAAGTTTAAGAAACTAAGTTAAGTAAAGTAAATTAATACGATTATTAATGAAGTACAGCATTTGAAAGAACATTTTTAAGTGATTAAATAAGAACTTTTATAAACAAATAGTGCTATTATTTAAACATTTTATTTTTTATCAATTTTTTATATTTGATAAATATATTAAAAAATATGTATAATAGGGTGAATAGCTGAATCAAGTCTTAAATTGGCTCATTGAACTTTTTAGTATTTTGATATTACTTCAAGCCGCAATTTTTAGCAGTTCTTTACTTTTTCTTGAATAACTTCTTTGAATTAGATCAAAAACTGATTCTGAATTTCGGAAAAGGTTCTTTTGACATTCCTGAATATATTCCATTTTTAATAGAATTAAAGCAAATCTCTCAAAAAATGCCAGTTCACTGAAATGGTAATTTTGACGATTTTTCGTATTGTAATAATTCTATGTACATTTTTTTTTCAAATTTTAAACTTTAAACTATTCAATTAAATTTTTTTATGTACAACTATTATATCTAATGTTGACATTGAGAACAACCCAAGTTTTTTTATTAAATAAGTTATGCCCTGTAAATTTACATTTACTCCATCTGATTTAAACAGGATTTCCATGTACTTATTCAAAATGGAACTGTAAATTTACATTTCTTTTATGAACATTTATGTTTCAAATTCACAGGCAAAAGTATGACAGGCTCCAGCCTGTAATTGCTTTAACTTTTAGCCGATTATCTAGGCAAATGTGTTTGAGGAAGTAGGTGAGCAAAAATGAGCACTTTTAGCATGACAATATTTTTGCACCCTGCTGCAAAAACCATGTAATATTTTCACACAGAAAATTTATGTGAGAATTTCATGTGCAAGTGTGGCAGGGAAAGGAAAAAAAATGAAATGACATAATCATTTTGGTAAATAAGAAACTTTTTTTGTAAAATATTCCTCCATAAAATTTTATGGAGTTTAAAAAATATAAACAATTTAAATTTAAAGTTCTATGGTGAAATATCTTCTGGAAAATGTAAAATTTACATTGAAATATGGTTTTACTATATAATTTTGTTTTCAGAGGTCTACTCTGATGCAGCTCCGATATCAGCAGTTATAGTTTGCAGAGAAACATCCAAAAAGTACACTTTATTACATTAAAAGTGTTTAAAAAAAACATTCCACATGAGTCTTATTAATTTATTTGTTAAATAATGGGCGTTGAAAAACGACTAAAGTTCAATTATATGTTTTAAGTAATTATCTTATTTAAAGCACTGTCAAAAGCCACGTCTTTACTTTACAAAAGTTACGCCCTGACTGATGACTTGATGTCACCTCGGAAGACACAAAGAGATTTAGACAAAGGATTTTTATCTCAGTTCAATTAAATATCAATAAACATTTCTCCATAATACAGTCCAGCTAGAGAAATGAAGCAAGGCAGCAAAGCTGTAAAATGATCCCTTTACTCTTTATACTTTACGACACATCTTTATATGCACAGACTAAATAAAATGCTTAAATATAAAATATATAAAAGATTGATTTTTATACATTTAAATACTAAGTATTTCCAACATACTTAATAAAATTCTTACGATTTTATAGGCCTTCTGGAAAAAATGACATCTATTTAAACGTATTATTTTTATTGAATTTCTTTACAAAAATACTTAACTTATAGCTCGTATAACTGTAAAACGACTTATAAAAAAATGTTTACAATAATACTTGACCCAGTAGGTAAAATAAATAGACATCTAGTGATTTCATTAATATCACAGGTCTTTCATACTAAATAATTTATTGAGAAATTAGAACATTTAATGTGAAACTAAATAACTATTATATTCATGGTATTTTTCGGAACATTAAATTCTATACCGAGAGTTTAAAAAAATAATGTATATAGCGTTTCTATTTTGAATTAAATTTGTTGCAGTTACCTTCGTTTGTGAGCAAATTTTGCTTTTACCACCTTAACAGGAATAGTTCCTAAAAAAGACAAAATTATGATTAATTTTTGTTAAGAAAGTTAATTACATTCTTTTCTGTTGTGTTTATGAATATTATTTTTTATATAGAATGGTTGGAATATGATTTTATCTTTCTTTCATTTCATCTTTTTTCACTTCTAGAGTAAACTCAAGGAAATCTGATAAATATAAGTAAAAAGAATTTTTATTTTGTATCCATTTTACATTAACAAGTTTTCTTGGTATGAGTTTCTGTTTAATTATAAATCTGTACTTTTCATATTTTATGGCGATTTATTTTAGTATTTTAAATAGATTTAATTTAAATAATAGAATATATAATTACACGCTTAGGAATTATCAACAAAATTCTTCTCAGTCCAAAATAAAAACTGACTGATAAACAACAATTAATTTTATATTATTAGATAATATTTTTAGATTAAATTATATAATATTACTGCAATTTTTGTTAGAAAATCAGTATAAAAATACAATATAAGAATTATAAAACGCAATTTTTTTCTAAATAATAAAACCTTTATTCATAAAAAAAATTATTTTTTTATAATACGAATAATTTTTCTAGAGAATTAAAAGTATCAGTACTTGACATTCTTAATTGTAACTCAAAACGTTATTATAAATATTTACTAGTTTATATAAGAATCGCGTCACAAAATATATTTTAACTTTGATTTAGATAACTAAATGATTCATTTCTTAATTGTAGAGTTACAATAATTAATAAAAAATTCATTAATCCAATATAAATAACATTTTTTATTTAAGTTATATCACAAAGTTTGATATCCCTCAAAAAATAAGAAAATAAAGCTAATGTTGAATTAATAGACAGCATTTTAAATTAAATTAGTTACAAAACTACATTTTAGTTTCTTCAAAATCAAAATTTTCACAAAACTATCATTTTGATTTCATTTTCGTCCGACATCATGCACAACTACCTACATATTATATTAAAAACGATTAGAGCGTTTTTTAAACTTAAACTGTTATTATTTAGATTTATTGTACACATTTTCTAGAAGCAAACAAAAATAATTCTATACATTGAAAGAAAAGTAAAATCATCTTCGTTGTTTAAAGACCACATTAGGTTTAATTATTAATTTAAAATTGGCCGTACTAGGTTGTCGTTCTTTAACTAGATCTTTCCTCCTTTGTTTTTGTTCTTCAGAAATTTTTTCCACCATTTGTTCGATGAAGTTATCGATTACTAAGGATCTGTTCATTGAAATAATTTGGGATCGGCAGTTTGGACAGTTTCTACTTTTCTTCATCCAAGACTGAATGCAGTACAAACAAAATGTATGGGTGCAGTTTAGGTTTACTGCCGTGACAAACAGCTCTGAACATATACTGCATGTCAGTTGCTCCTCCATTATGTTATTGACCACGTCATAAGCAACACTGTCTTTTTTTGCAGGTTGCGTTGTCACTTCCTCAATGATGTCTCCAGTTAGATCAATGGTATCGAGGATCTCCAGATTTGAGTCTTTTGTACTGCCCCCAGCATAATCGTGTTCCAAACCTACTGAAGGTCCTGTTTAAAATAAAAAACAATTATTTTAAGTTACATTTTGTTTGTAAAAAAACCACAATTTAAAAAAAATATATGTTTACCTGCATAAGCAGGCTGCTGGTTTTTCAAATTCTCTTTTTCTTTTTCGAGTTCTTTAATTCTCTCTTCCAACTCGTGCTTCTGAGAAGCCAATTTTTCCTGTTCACTTTGATTTTCTTTTTTCGCGTTTTCCATCAGACTCTGCCATTCAACTTCTTTAGCACGCAATTCTGCTTCACATGTTTCCTTTTCTTTTCGAGTCTTCTCCAAAGCTTCTTCCCATTTGCGTTTTTCTTCCGATAGGGTCGCTTCAAATTTCTGCTTCTCTTCTGCTAATTTGATCTCGAGTTGTTCGTACTTTGATTTCAACTCTATTTCAGCCTCATTACCCTGTTCTATCTTCTTTTCCAATGCAGAAATTTGTTCTTTCAATTTTTCATCGTCTTTTTCGCTCTCTTGTTGACGTTGTAATAGTACTTCTAACTGGCCTTGGAGATTTGTTTGCTTTTGCTTTTCGATGAAAAGTTTTTCCTCGAGATCTTTTCTTTCTTTCGCCTGAATAACTGCAAACTCAGCCTTTTGACGCTCAACCTCAGTATCAATTTCTCTTTTTTGATTACACATTTTTTTTGTCTTTTTGTGGCATTTATTTTTCCATGTTAATACGTATTTAAAGTCGTCTGCATCGCTTAATTGTAATGTGTCGCCTATGTGAAGGAAAGACGACTGTTTGAATGGGATTTCTGTGCCATTTATGGATGTGGTAGAGCTGGAACTTAAATTTGTAACTGACCATTCATTTTCTCCTGTAAGTTTTACGCGACAGTGATTTCGGGAAATGAAGGTACTTAAAATGGATACGTCGATGTCACGAGCTCTGCCAATGACGATCTGAAAATAAATGTTCTTTTAATTATATAGGTATCTAAAAAATTATAAATTAAAACCCAAGTTTTATTGGCGCACACGTTCTTCGATAAATACCAACAAGAATAAATAATTTAAAAAAACAAATAAAGATCTTTGTTTAGTTTAGTTATTTTGATTGATACATTTCATTTACATTTTTTTTAATTCAAGAAATTTAAATATTAAAAATTAAATTAAATTTTTAAATAAATAATTTAAAATTAACAATTGACAGTTTGAGCCTTGTTTGTTATATATAATGAGATTTTTTAATACTGTATAATAAAATAAAAATATAAACATGATTTACCTCTTCTTTGTGCAAACAAATGTCTTCGACATTTCTGTTTTTACCATTGTCGATTTTTAACAATACTGGTTCCAGGTCTTCTGGCAATGGTCTTTTAAAATTACTTTTAATAGCACTTTGGTTTTGTAAATTGTCAATTGCACTTGAACTTTCGGATACTTCCATGTTTTTTGTTTATACTTATAGGTTACTTTCAAATAAGAGTCAATTTTAAGCTAAATAAAGTTTTGATTTGCAAAATGTCTTGTGTTCAGGCACCAAATTACAACACATTTGTTATTTGAATAAACAATATATAAAAACACTAAAATCGTATGTATCAACTGTTTTTTTCAATAATCCAGACATTCCAAAAACAAATCGTTATAACCTAACCGTCTCTGACATTCAAAACAATGATCTAATGTTGTAGATGACGCTACTTAAAAACATTATTTTAGTTTGGTTTATAATTTTTAAGATAAATATGAAAATATTTGATTTGCAATACTATCTTTGTTTTAATAAATTAATTCCCAACAAATAATTGTTTATATTACTGAACGAAAAACATATATGGACAAGTATTTCTTTAAGAGAAATGAAGTATTTTGAACAAAGAAGTTTTTGTCTATGTATTAGGTATACACATATACATATATGATAATTCTGCATAAACTAAAAACATAAAAAAATATTTCGATGAATTTAAAATAAAAGTTTATACATTGCTAAAATAATATTTGAATTTAAAACTTAAAAGGTTTTACTTTAATCTGGTTAATTTTATTTGTTGAAACTTTTAAAACAGTCCAAACATACAATTTTAATTTAAAAACAAGTTTGAATAATCACAATTTTGTTATTTTTGCAATTGTAAAATTACAAGCAATATTTAATAAAAAATTGTAACAAAAATTAATGATGAATATACAAATCTAATTTATTTTTAAACTAAATTTTAAAGTTTAGATCCTCTTGAAGGTTTTATAATAAAAGATAACAAGATTTGATTTATGCAGTTTATTTGTACTTTTTCTCTATATTAACAGAATGTATTGATTACTATAAAGTTATAAGAATTTGTACATATAAAAGCATTTATTGGCATTAAAAGGACTAGAAAAATATAAATAGCGTTGCATTATTACAGATATTATTATAATTCATCAGGATAAAAATTACGTAATTTACTTTAATTTATTTAATAACTTTCGTTTTTTTACTATTATTAATCTTAGGTCCACATTTTTCCCAGTCCCATTAATTTCATTAATAATTCTTCTACCGTTCTAATATGTAACACTTAATATAAAAATATGTTACAATAAAATCAATTAAAAATCAAGCTATACAAAAATCGAACAGTTAAATTATTAAATATAATTTGTCAGTCGTTAGCTTTCAACCTTTCAATAAATTAGACAAAAATATTTTTTCTCGTCGACATAATGTGTCATCATACATGTAGCTGCTCCATTTTCATTAAATAAGAAAATACCGTCAAAAATTTAAACAAATGTCACAGCTTTGAGATTTTGCAATTCAGCAGAAGAAATGCATATAAATATATTTCTCCAAAATTTGATGGAATTCATAGTATTTTGTTTTAGTTTCGCTAAACAAGTTGAAAAATTATTTCTTATAGTACGAAATATTTAAGGCAATTTAAAAACTTGTTTTTTTCTAAAACTGTACTGTATAATTCAAACAATTTTAAAAAATTACTTCTACATTTGTTTTTAGATATTAATGTAAATTTTAAGGCATTTCTTTTTAACTATTAGTTTATTTCTAGTAGAGAGAGTTTTTTAGACGGAAGATTCTTAATTATTAAATATAATTAAAATTACAATTTTGTCCTAATTTTAATTTCAATTTATATACAGATTTGAGTTAAGACCAGGTACTTATGTTTTGTCTCTTTGTCAAGATGAATACAAAATATGTTCTTAAATACTTTTAACAGATAGACCTCTTTTCAAAAAAATTGATCACTTAGAATCAACAATTCGTTAAAATTGTAATATAATTGTGTTAAAAATGGCCCATTTTAACGTATAGTTGATAATTGACGTTAACGTGCAATTGATATTCATGTTTTGCCATAAAATGGCTTATCGTCGATAACGGCCTAAGTAAGCTCGACAGTTGGGACAAGTGTGATGAATGTCCATACATTCATCGATACAGCATGGTATTAGGCAACATCCAAATGTGCATCTAAAAAAATAAAATTAATTTTAAAGCAATTTAATTTTTAATAAGAAAATAAACAATTCAAATGTAATTATTTTTTGGTACAAATTGACAAAATTGTACAAAAATTGTCCATACCCCAGCAAAGCAATGATTATTCCAGAAATATAAGCAATCATTCCTGGCTCTGTTTTGATAGCTGTGTCAATTTCTGCATGACAGTGCGGGCAAATCGTGTGAGTTGATTCTGGTCCCAATGGGACGACAGTGGTCACTATAGTTGGTCCATTTAGATCTGAAAAAAATAATTTAATTTAAATTTCAAAATTCTTGTATACACCATACAATTTGATGTATTCTGTATGTAAATTTGTGGAATTACAATGTAATAATAAATTATTTTAGCGTGATTGCCTTACATGTTTCTGCAGGTGTGAATGGACTGGCTGGTGGAACACCTCCTACAGTATGTGAATAAGACGGTGGAGCCATGGGTGGGGGCTCATATGGAGGAGGTGGGCCATTTTTATGTGTCATGATTTTCTAAAGCAAACAAATTATCACATTAATAAACAGTAACAACAAGCTATTCATTAAATACTGGATTTCAAATAGATTATTTTAGGTCTATGATACATTTTTTTTAAACTTAGTAATAAACATTTTACTAATATTTTTAAAGTATGAGAAATTTAGTTAATTATATCGATTTAAGTATTATTAAATTAATATATTCGTTTGTCGTATTTAGAGTCCGGGTTTTATGCAAAGATGATTTTTCATTAAAAAATCAAAAATAAATAACACCTGTTTTATACAAATTTCAAAAAGGCACCAAAGTGACCATTAAATTGATGACTTAAATATCATTTTGGCATAAAATCTGGAATCTAGTTATATTTCTTTATTTCAAATAAAAATACATTATCATACTTTTCAATGACACTTTATTTTAAGATTATGTTAATAACTTTTTTTATCACATTTAAAATGTATTTTTAATAATTTTTTAAACAAAAATACAAATATTTATTTTTTCAATGTTAAAAGTTGAGAAGCAAATATTAAGGTATTTTTTTTTTATTTTTATGAAACACTAATAAAAGAATTACTCATAAAAATCCTCAGTTTTATTTATTTATAGGTATAATATAATACACGTACAATAAAATAACTTGATACAATATATATATAACATGCGAAACACTGTATTATTAAGTAAAGTTGTGCAAGTCACGAACCTTAAATTATTGACGTAAGAAAGTAATCGTTAAACTTTCACGTTATTATATATTACTAAAAATCTAATATTTTACATACTAATAAACCTTGATGCAAAACTGATTAACATGTTTTAATTTGTAAAATCTATGTGTACAAAATACTAAGTATAAAATTTACTCTCAATGGTTCAACAATAAATTCTCGTGGCAAATTAATTAAATCACTTCATTTAATTAGCGGATAATAATAAAAAGAGTGTGAAACTGCAATGAAAATATTTATAGCCCAGATAATGTTTATTTTTGAGTAACTTCCTTATTTGCCTTGAGCTAAATTTGGTGTATAAATTTCACAAATGATTGTTATTAATTTTATTTTGTTGTTATAATAAGGTTGAAAGAATGCAAACATTTTTGTTATAACTATTGTATTATTTAAACATAAAACAAAGTTGAATTAAGTATGTGAAATTATAAATTATTTATCATCAATCAGTTGTATTGTATTAAAGGAACATTTTCTTGATCAAAAAATATATAATATCAATCCTATGTATATATATTTTTTTTTTATTTGTATTGAAAACATATTTTTTATTATTATGTTTGATTTTGTATTGAAAATATATATTTTTTATTGTAAAATGATTTAATTTTATTAAAATATTGCGTCAACTTGAAGTAAAAAATTATGTTAATCCATAGCTAGTTAAACTTGCATAAAATAAAGTAAAAATCCAAATCGATCAAAGTTGGATGGTAAAAAAAATTATTTATATTTGGAGCAAGACAAATTATACAATGACAACAATTTAGCACTCTCGTAATTACTTGCTATAATTGCCATAAAAATTCCAGATTCATGTATTAACAGCTGTTCCCAAAAATACACATGACCTAATTACGAAATATTGTACGAATTCCGAGTGCTTAAACAATTAAATAATTGTAACTTTATTATATTCAAATATAATTCAATAAATACATACCTTACACGCTTATGTAGAAGAGTCTTCAGTTGTCAACTTCCAAAGTAAAAATACTATATTACTATAATAAAAATACGATGTTTGGGATGTTTGCGATCATACTTAGTAGCAGTGGTGGTACTAAATTGAAGTTGTCAACGATATTTAACAGTCGTGAATGTTGGTGTCATTGTGTAGACTGAGCGCAATATTTAAACATTGTTACTAGAAATAATGTTCAAAGTTTATTTTAAAAAATTATTGCTCATTTATACAAAAGAAAAAAATAAGAAGAAATCACAAGTAAAGTTTGCAATTATTATTATACATAACATAAGCTAAACAGTCTTGGATCAAAAACTACAAATACTAATAAACAATTCTCTAAGTTTATAAAAATGAATATAATTTTTTAAAAATTCTTATAATAATGCTTAAAAGATACATAAAATACATCATGATCGTATTAGAACAGTTTATTATAAGCTTACAATGGAAGTAAAATAAAAATAAATCATTCATTTATGTATTCCATTAAGTGACTATTTCTTATAAATCAAGCTTCAGTATTAATTTTACTTTATTTTAATATTCTAATTTTTTTTACTTTTTTTTGTTTTGCTTTTTATAGCTTTTAAATTTTACAGCAAGTGTATCTCGCTAAAGTTACAATGATATTTCTTAGGTGTAATATAAACATTTTTATCACTGTGGTACATTCTCGACAATCAAATTATATTTACAAATATCGATTGCACCAATGCGTTTTAACTCCAAAGACATTTGATGTTATGCAAAGTTTATATTTTTTGTATCTTATTTTACAGGAAAAAACAAAATTTTATATTAATTTTGTCACTTAAATAAAAAAAAGAATACAAAAAAATATATCGAACAATTTTAATGTGAAAAATAATCAACAGTTTATGCTACTTAATTAAAAATTTATAAGTTGAATATAAAATTTGTTTGATTAAAAAAAAGAGAATGGATGTTTCAATTTCATATGCTGTTTATATTAATTTTAAATAAAATTGGATTTTTCAATTTAAATGTATTAAAAAACAAAAATTAGGTATTTCGTTCCCTAAAAGAACGACATAAATAATTGATCTTATTAATGTATATCATATTAATCGGCTGGCTTCACTTTGCGTGGTCTTCCTCTTTTTCTAGGCGCAACAGGTGTTTCTTCAGCAGCTTTATCTAGTTCTTTTATCACTTTTGGAGTGACCACTGGCTTCACCGGTGGTTTTTTCTTTTCATGTAATTTTATGTGACGTTCCAGTTGTTCTTTTGTTGCTGCCACTGTTTTGCACACTTTACAGTACTTCAAAACTAAAAAAAAAAGAAAAAAAGTCTTCATTATTACTAGTCCCTCAATTTTTCTTCAATTATAATTTTTTTTAAAATTAATTAACTCACCTGATCTTGTAACATGTTGCAAAAAATGTGCCCTTATTTCTTTTAAGCTTAAAAAGGATCTCAAGCACCTCGTGCAGTTATGAATACTCATATGTTTTTTATTATTCTCTCTTATCAGTGCTTTCTTCAAAATACGTTTAGCTTCAGCTTTCTCTCGTTCGATTTTAGCTTTCATTTCTTTGACTGCTGATCTTGTCACTTTCGTCGTTACTCTAAGTTCCATGTCTCTTGCTTTTTCATACGTCTTTTCAGATGAACTTGACTTCTCAAGTTCAATTACAAAGTCCTCATCGTCGTCGTCATCCATTTGAGTAATTTTGCGTGGCCTTCCTCGTCTTGGTGGATGATTAGCACGCACGTGACGAGCCAAAGAGAGTGCTGCATCGAATTTCTCTTGACACGTCTTGCATGTGAATTCTTTTTTAGTGCTCGATGACTTCGAACATATTCTAATGTGAGCTTCCAACAATCTTTTTTGTCTGCAACAAACAAAGGAAATTAACTATTTTAGTAAAAACATTTTTTATTTATACCAAATATTAATTTGATTAGCTGGATTTTACCTAAAGTTACGTGAACAATTTTGACATTTCATCGGCGATGTACTCAGTTTATCGTCCGATTCCTGCGAGTCTTCATCTGAATCTCCAACCATGATTACGTTATTTTCTTTGTCACTTGAATTTTTTTCTTTACCATCATCCAGTGTGATTTCCTCGATGGGATCTTTGTCCTCTTCGTCCAGGTCCATGTCAATGTCAATCACTTCAACCCTAGAATGTTTTTTACGCATCTTTTTGATCGGCGTTCTAGGATTGTAGTCTGGGTCCGGTAAACTTTTTCGCTTTCGACGATTACGTTTTTTCACTGGCACCTCTTCTTCCTCTTCCATCATCGATGCTGGCTGGATAATGATTTCCGAATCCCCACGATTGACTGAAGTTAATTTTTGCTTTCTCGGTCTCTTCACCTAAAATTATTGTTTTAAATAAATAAAAGAAAATTCAGAATCAGATAGAAAAAAGGCAATTTATCTACCTTGATTTCAGGAGTTGAAGAAGCCGTATTTTCTTTGCCAGCATCCTCGAAGTTGTCAACAATTGAGTATACAGTATTACCTTCTTTGAGGTACTTCATTTTTGGTTCAGAGTTATTTTTTACAATATTACTTTTTCGATGATTTTGCATAATGTTCGGTCTAACACTATGACGTATGACAGATTTTGGCGGAATCAGGCCATTCGAGTTCTCTTCGGGCTTTTTCTTCATCTCTGGTTTGTTGACCACAGACTTTGTTACACCTTTTACATTTTCTTCTAAAGTAAGAACGTCATCGTAAGTCAATTCGGAATCTGCTTGCTCATCGCACAACAAATACTGAACCGAAGACTCTTCGTAAACTTCTTCCTCAGTGTCGTCGCCCTCTAACATATCATCTTCAAAAGTAAACAATAAAATCATTGTATTATAAAATAAAATTAATATATTATAAATTAAAATTAATAAATCGGAATTTTATAAATTAAGTTTAATAAAAAATTCAAAATCTAATGCAAAAGTACTTACTTTCTAAACTTTCTAGCATAATATAATTGACATCGGGTTGCTTGTTAACAATTGAGTAAATAGTACTAGTGTTTTGTCTGCCATATTTATTGCTATGAGATAATTGTCCGTCAATTTTTTGCAGTCTCGAGTTGTCTCTATATTTAGCTTTGGGTTTATACTCGTACAACGGTTTCGCAGGCTCCCGCAATTGAACCGGCGGAATTGCTTCCGTAGAAATCAATTGGCTCTTTAGTCCTATAGGCTTTTTCACAGTTCGTACAACACCCTGCTTGATCAAACGTTCGACCTCGGTCGACATGAGATATTGAAATTGAGTTGGAGGCTCGCCTGATTCATTGAACACGCTCACAGCGTATATTTCATCAGAACCGTCAACCCGGTATAAAGCCAACTGCTTTCCCTCGGCAGTTGCAAAAATTGCGATTGTTTCCTCTTCCTCGTCAACTGCTTCTATGTTTTCGGTCGATTCATTAACTTTTGTTTGAGACTCGAATATTTCAGGGGTAATCATTTCTTCCTAAAAATAATTTAATTTCACAATTAATTTTTTGTCAATAAAAATGTATATATAGAATTGAACAAGACAAATTTATAAAATGATTTTGTACGCACATTTGAACTTTGTGAGGTATTTTTCCATTCTTGTTTTAGATCTGAAGTATCCACTTCAATTTGTTGTGCATCTGTTTTGACGATTTCTTCTACAGCAGTAATTTCAGTCTCGAGTAATTGATTTTGTTTTTGATTTTCCATTGCTTCTAGATCATTGGACTCAATGAAAACATTGCTTTGATCCAAAATTTCTTCTTCGATATCTCCGTCATTTGGCTAAAAAGTAATTAAATAATCATTTTTGTTTTATTTTTAAATTATCTTAATTTTTCAATAGCACGTTATTAGCTAAAATTATTTATTATGACAATTTTGAGAATTATTAAAATAAAATATTTTATTATTTTTATTTTTTTAGTAAAAATTACCAAAAACAAAATATTATTCATTTTTCTTTAATTAAAATATTAAATTTTTGAAATAAAAACTGTCTAAAATAAAAAAAAATAAAAAAAACATAAAAGTAAGGTTAAG